>DWTW01001486.1:0-12536 GCA_018246275.1 Papilio slateri
GGACGAAGCTATTGCCGTGCATCAAAATGTAACCAAATCGTAAAACAAGCATTTGTGATTTAATTTAAAACTAGTTGTGTCTCATAGTTTTACCCGCCCCACTAAGAATCTTAGTAATTTGTAATGTCGCTCGCCCGTGCTATTACATCCTTCCGCTCAGCGTTCTTTTATTACTGCTCGATTCTTAAGGTTTATATTTAATACTCGATGTTAAATAGACCTATCGTAAACATTGGACCGTCAGCAAAAATAATTTTTAAATCCGATCGGTGGTTCCTGAGATTAGCGCGTTAAAACAAACTCTTGTCAACTGCTTTATTATGTCGACAATATTCGTTTGTTACCTATAGTAACATAATAGATTAATAATGGCTGTGAATTAACCAAGGATTCGTGGCGTTGCAATTTAGGTTTTATAATCATTGGACAAGGAGGTTACACCTTTTTTGCCTTTACACACGAGTACATTTATGTCACTGAAAAAAAAACTAATTGTCTGTTGTTTACTTGACAGATGCATTTACTTCTCTTTGACTTCATTAATAAATATTTTTGCAACAAACAATTCTTGTATAATAAGTGACAAAAAGAAAATAATATATCTAAAAGCAAATTCTTTTCTGTGTAAATTTGCACCTCCATTTCACAATGCTGTCCGCTGTCGTCGCCGCGGCCCGGCGGCTGAACACACCTGGACGTTCGGCGAATGAAATCTAAATTCCGAATGTCAAAAATATTTCATTCATTTCAAATTGTAAGCACATTGTTAAAATAAAATTTGCTATCGTGTTTATATCGGAAAAATTGTTTTATTTATTGTGATCAATTTTCAATGTTTTGGTGTTACGATAAATAACATAAAAACAACAAATTAAACAAATAATAAGCACTGACGTCCGTTACCCTGAGGGGTAGGCAGAGATTACCATTTTCTGCGGTCTTGGCACACCTCTTTTGACGATGTGAATATTTAAATCACTTCATTAGTTGGTGAGTTTATAATATGCCTAGTCCGATTATAAACTGACCAAGTTCACAGTCTGTTGGTGACGTACGCACTCGTCTACCATTAACCTAATCACTCACCAGAAGTCACAAGTAAAGTTCAAAACATTCTTGCGGCTTGTAATTTTATGGCGATCGTAATAATCCAAATTATATAAAATAGAATCAATTGCTATGCGAAAATGAATCTAAAATATTCCTTAATAAAATGAAGAATGCGCTTTCTATTGAACGTATTAGGACCGACAGGGACGGCAATCATTTTTTTTCCAAGCCTATTATCTCAAATATGCCAAGCGGTTAGCCTATATGCACCTAGAATTATATATAACCAAATATTTTAGGAATCGAATCTAGAGCTTCACAGTAAGGTATTCTAACCTAACCTAACTAGACTACTGAGTCGTAGCGTTTCTGGAAAAATACATCAATAGATACTACCGGTTTCCAATCAACGTAAGATAAACACAGAAACGATGACCGAAAAATGGGCTGACCATTGCCATGCGGCCGGCCTAAAAACTGTAGCCAAAATCTATACAGTATGGACTACGGTCATACCGCGCCGGCGCCGACCCCATGTAACGTGGGAAAGGAGCAGAGAGATGACGACCAAAGTTTTATTTGAATCCAAGTTCAGAAAGCTTACGTTTGATAATAGAAGTACAAATAAGTTTTTCATAAAAAAGATATAATATTCAATGAATGGACACTCATGGAGCGTAGTAAATGTGATACCAAAAATTATTCCCAAATACCGCTTGCTTCACTATATCTACAGGTTACACTATAATAGTTTTTCGTAAGGGACCATTCTAAGTATTTTCAGCACTGCATCTAAGCGCTGTCAGTGCTATCTGAAGATGGGGGGTTCGAATACAAACCAGAGTATACTAATATATTAGCTTCCACATACGAGTTCTGTCAAAGAAGCTATAATGTTATACTATGTCTATACATAACCAACCGTATTTAAAATTAGTACATAAGCGAGGCCATGGGCTTAAAGTAAACAAAAACTGACAATCTTTTGTACATATTTTTTTATAAACTAAACTCTCTGTAATAACAGCGCACGCCTCCGAAAACAGTTTCGTTACAGTTTTCAGAAGAAAATTTGCAATTTTTTTCGCAAATTATCTGTGTTCTGCCGTTGACGTGCTTTTTTTGGAGAGATTCCAAGAGTAATTCGGAACCCTCTACAATATGCGCATTTTATTACGCGGTGTGCGGTCATTATGGCTCGCGTGTTTCGGGGATTCACTTCAAGCGGATCCTGAAAATAGATGATAGTTTAGATGTACTCGGTAATCTTTTCTCCTATTGACAAACCATTGAGTTGCTTTCACGCATAAAATTACATGAGAAATAACGTGAAAATGTAGGAATAGCAATTTTTTTAACATGTTACATAGATAACCGCAATACATTTACTTGAAGGCATATAACGATAAAGGCAAGCACACAATTGCTTTGTTACATAATGTATCTCGTCTGCCCATTCATTTTCCCTGGTCCCTAGCTTAAACCAGAATATAGTAATATTTTCTTTACTAATTCTTAAACTTAGTAATCCAACTAAAAACCAATAAAGAGGAGGTGCGACAAATTTAATGAAAAGCAAACTCTGTGATCCTATTTTAAGATAGCTTTCTACACCAAGGTAAGTAAACCTAACACAAACGACAAGCTTTAAGTGAGAAAATTTTGTTAAATAAAGTTTCATCTATAAATATAAATAAATATTCAACATGTCGTAATACTTTTACGTGCCTGATACGTGCTTCAGTTCCAAGATAACGCAAGATTTTCTGGTGATGCTTAAAACTAACTAATAATTGGTTTTTACTATTATTACCTCACAAATATTAAACGAAAGCTTTTTCGTCGATCTTCCTTAAAAGGAACAGCAATGACAGACAGACATTCACCGTACCACTATAAAGTTAAGTAACGTGGTATTCATGTTAACACCGTACCATTTAAATAACACAACTACTAAATTACATCTCATACCGATTACCTGATAGTTATAAATCACTGCTTCTCCTAATTACCATAAATCGAAGCTCTCGCGAATTCCCAGCTAGCATAGCTATAAGTCATGAAGCAGTTAGAACGATAAACACTTAAATATTAAACGTGCCTGCGTTAGATTAATAGTACTACATTGCCTCAGGACAATTAGATCGGTACAACGTGAATCATCCTCAATCAAAAATAATATGCAATAAAATTGTCATGCATCCTGCGGTATATAATTTCGTTGAACGTAGGTGGAAACCTAATGGCTTGCCGTACGTACGAAGGAATATTAATATGCCTGCATTATATTTGTATGCCATCCTATTTCTTATACATAACTTAGCTTATACATATTTATTATGTTAATTTGTATGTTAGTCAATCTTCACCGCCACCGGACTTGATTGGCTTCATAGCGATTAAGTTAGTAGAAGCCGAGCTACAGTATGCTTTTGACATATAAAAAGTTAGGTCGTCTAAGTAAAGCTATTTTATGTAGTCCGAACAATGTTTATGCCAGAGCTTACTAGAATCGACCTGTCAGGAAGTGAATCCATCGTAGTTTAAGTCGATAATTATGTTACATAACTTGAAGGAAAATAAATTCCTTGCTTTGCCCTGTCAATGAAGTCTTTGGTTGCGGATAAATATCCGGTTATTGTTATTGTAAAAACCATAAATTTTGTATCTAAAAATAAATTCACAGTTTTTGTTTCGGGCCTTCAGAAAAAACATGTTAGATTATTTTTTAACATATTAATGTAAATTGCTTTAACCGTAAATCTCGCTTTTGTTTTTGTATGAGCGAAAAGTTAACACGCTTACAAATCATATTCGATACTCGTTGACGTATCAATAGGAATTAAATTTTACGCTAAATAGGAATAGTGCTGTATAACAAGCATCAAACTTTGTAAATAATTTTTTTTAGAAGATTATAATAAATATTAGTAGATTTTCGAAGCATAAGCTTGTGCTAGGATATGGTTCACGACAATAGCCGAATGGCGGATTCGAACCCACGACCTCATGTCGGTAGTCCGCACCCTTAACCATTAGGCTATTGGCGATTGAATTTTTTAATTAAGTTACGCAGATGAACAGATGTGAAGCCAGAGGGTCGTCAGTATAGAATATCAAACCATAACATTAACTGACCATCGATCATATTGTGTGTCTATGAACTTTGTCGATCTTTTGACCAAGCAGAAATGTTGCCAGTTGTTTTTGTCTCACTAGATAAATGTGACATTAGATAAAACATTACATAAAAACACTAGCTGTTGCCCGCGTCTTTGCATGCATTCGCTTATTATTTTCTTCACCGGATTTTTTTATACTTTGATTTCGCATATAATTACTTGGAATTGTAGATATGTCAAAAGGTTACGTATTACTGTCAAAGCTTTATTATGATATTACCATGGCGACCGTTATGACAAATATTTGTCATTGTCAAAACATAGTCATATAACATGACGATAGCAGCCAATATTAGGTTAGGTACCTACTCTTTGCCCTTTTCAGTACCCCGGACAATGTGCGTGCAAAATTTCATGATTATCGGTCGGGTAGTTTACGCGCGAAAGCGTGACAAACAAACAAACTCACATTCGCATTTATAATATTAGGATAGTCAGAATGACCATACGAAAGAAAACTATTGACCGATATTTTACATGAATGATTTTTTAAAAAAGGGTTAAACGATGTGAGAGTTTATATTTCAATGTCGCCGTCTCTCACAACTTGGACCACGCGCCCGCAGTGCAGGGCTAACGGTGTACAAAAAACGAGAACCTCTGACATTAGACACTGGAATTGCATCAGAGCTTGGTGCTATCCGACGTGGGAAGTTTACCTATAGCAGATACGATGCAGTTGCGAGCGATTGATCGATTGTATGGAGACGGCTTTTGTTCGATAAATGCGGGCATTTCAACATCTCGGAATTTATTTATTTAACAGGTGTATTGTTGAAGGTTTGCTCTGTTGTGGGAAATTTGTTTTCTACTTCATTTGTATTCTAATATTTCGTCTTATCAAACACATCTACCGATTTTCATACTTCACATTATTTACTTTAATCGATATGATATTATGACTTAGTCTTTATTTTTTGTACTTGTAACATATCGAATTTTCTAAACCAACTTTAAAACCAAAGCTTATTTGGATTAACGTGATTCAAATTGGCTTACTGCAATGTAAACGTCCAAAACTTGTCTCTTTTTAAAATTTTAAGCGAAATAACAGTATCAGTAACTTTAATTGAAACTTCGAAAATTTAATTGCTGTATAATTTGGCGTAAAATGAAAGAGATAAAGTTCTGATAATAAATTTAAATGTAAGAAAGATAACTTTAGACCTAACAAAGATATGATCAGTTACTCAAATTTAGAAATCGGTCTGCTTTTTAATGCGTTAAACGTTTAATGCTACAATTTAAACTTTTTGACATAACCTAAAGTTGGATAGAATCAATTTTAAATATAATATAATTGCTTTTCCTCATTAAAACACCACGTAAATAACTATTCGTTTACATAATGAGCACCTGTAAGTAACATATCACGGTCAAAATGACAAGACAAACTGGTTTCAGTACGATACTATGTTATCTCAGGTGCAAATTTCGACCTAGATCGTTGCATTTTAATTTTCATACAACAAAAGGAATGAGGATAAAGTTAATTAGATCAACACAAGTGACACTTGTTTCTCTGACAGTGTTCCTTCGAGCAAGTAGTTTAGCAAGTATCTCTAAGTCTAAACAAATTTTATCTGAACTCCTAAAATGCATTGTAATTTTTGAAAATTTGTATTCAATAACATAATATTGCCTTGCTTGTTGCCGTTGTCCTGGGTGAGCGACAATCGCGGTAATGCGACGCGACGCGACGCGAAAATATCAAGCAGTCGTTGTATGTGTGGCCTACATTGCCGCCGTAATCAGTCGCATTAAGTATTGATCGCATCATATCGCATAGTATCGCACCGCGTTGCGTCGCGTTCGCGTTATTAACAGCGATACCATACATTCATAAAAATGCATCTTTTGACAACCCGAAATAGAACATTCACTGCCAATTCGTACTATAAACTTATTTAAATCCGAGAAATAGGTTTTATTTAAATCTTCGATGAAAAATAATAACGCTGTTGTTTATACTACAACTTGAAGCTGTAACAATGACCATTTACTAAATAAATAATTTTATACAATTATAAAGCAATTTTCTTGTAGCCACTTAACATGTCAATTACGTAGGATTTTTTTTTCACATTCCTTACTTGCAGGACTAAGGACAAGCAAACTTAACCTATTAAAAGCTCTGTGTCCATTAGTGAGCAGTAATTAACTTGTGATGGCTTTCCTTTCGTCACAAACACGTCAACTAAAATAGCTTCACGTAAATGTCACGCATATTCGCATTGACGATTCTACTCAATTTATCATTTTGCTTATTTGTATAAGACAACTTGGCGAGAATGCATTCATAATAGTTTTACACCGGCTACGTTGTCTTTAATTATTTCAACTTGGTGGTTGCTTGTGGATTTAAGAAAATGATCCAATAATATATTTAGTAGACCTAATTTCTAATCTAAATTGTTTCATGTTCCATTTTTATCTTTAAACGTTTCTTATAAACGTAATTATGTGTCTTATATAATATCTAGTCTTCTTTGTTTAGCTCTAATTCTACAGCCGTATTATCACGCAAAGTTCTGACACCTCCGATCATTACTTTATGATCTTTACCTTGTGTGTCCCCTGACTGACATATGTTTACAAAACATTTAGAGATTTATATTTCTAAGAAATCTAATCTTATAGCGCTCATTAAAATAAGTCTAGACTCCATACCCGCGAGCTGCGCTCCGCACAAACATTTGTCAGCCAAAATGCCAAGTTGATTCGGTGCGAACCTACGGACCGCTTTAAATGGAGCGCACGCAAACAATCTTCATACTTGTAATCAGATTGGTAAATGTCAATAATCAATATGGATAATAGTAGATGATTGTGGGTGTATTGTCATTTTGTACTAATACACTTTATACAACTGTAGGCATGACATGTTATAGATAACTAATTCTAGTTCTCGAACTTTGAACAAAAGAGCTACAACAAAATCATAAAAGCTATATTGTATGTTCTTATTTTAATTATAATATTTTAAAATTATGATACGTACTAATTGGAAAGTTTTTATTCTAATTTTTTTTTTGCACTGTAAAAACTACTTTCTTTAAACAAAAAATTCCATGCAGTAGTAAGTCAATCTTGCATTTACAACTTTTCCTTTTAAACAACCTAATTAGGACATTTTTTTTTCCGAATGATGTATGTACTGAATAAATTCATTTGAAAGAAACTCTTTTCAACCGTTTTTAAATTGCTTGTTTATTGGCTTCTCTTGCGTTTCTTATTATTATTATCTATGTAACAGTTAGAATACTCCAATGTTACATCGCATATCCTAGCATCGGTTTCTAATTCAAATAAAAAAAAAGTTTAATATTTTATTCGATACAAGTATCAATTTGTGAGTCTAATACTTAAATAAGTTAACATACGCGCATACACATATGTCATAATTTGTGGCGAATAAATTCTACAAGCGGATAATTACTATGTGTATCTAAAAAAAACGTAGAAGTTATTTATCCTTTCCTGCCCTTATCTCACTTTATGTGGGGTCGGCACAGTACAACCGTAGTCTATACTGTAATAGGTTTTGGCTATAGTGTTTAAGTATAAAACTTGGTTGGTTGGTATGGTATAAAACTTGGTAAGTTTAAAACTTGGTTGAACATGATTCACGACAATAGTCGAATGGCGGGATTCGAACCCTTGACCATGTTGTGCATGTTTCGCGGACCTTAACCATTAGGCTATTGGCACTTCCGATGACAGAAAAACAAACAGTAGGCGTAAAAGTAATTTATATTAAAGTTAATTTCTCAAAAAGGAATACTAACATTTTAGTAGAAAGTAACCTAGATTAAAGTTGCTTTTCTTAAACAAAAATGTAACTAAAACCATAATTGCTTGCTAATTACAAGTATCAAAATATACCGAGCGTGATGTATTTTAAGGCACACATTTACCGACAAAGCCGTTCAACGAGGCACCTCACTACCGACCATTCATTACGCCGGCTCCGCATTGCCTCCACTAACCGTCGCGATGCAGGCACGACACTAACTAAAATTCAAATACGATATATACATTCTTCTCGTCCATTTTTCTCCATCCCGCACACAATTCTTCGTCTCTGACAGCTGTCAGTTTTGCGCGCCATTTTCACGAACTTTTATTTTCTGAACTTTTTGTCTGTGTTGTTTTTTTTTTGTGAATGCTGTCGGGTTAATATAAAAGCTTCCCTTCCGGTGGATATTGAAAGGTGAGTTGCATTTGTTTGTTATTTTTTAGTTTAGTTTATCCTGAAATAAAAGCCGTTAATCTATATCGTACGTATGTAATAGTTACCTACTCATTTATTTAAAATTTCATTTTTTGATAAAAATATAACCTTAACTCGAATATTTAGTATATTTATAAAATTAATCTAAGGTAACATTGTTCCATTGAGATTTTTAAAATATTTATTTTCATTATTATTGACAGTGTATTATATAAAACGAAAAGAATATATAAATAATGAACTCTACTAGATACATAGATTAAACAAAGTTTCAGCAGAGGTAATATTTTTCTTACTTTCATCGTGCCGTAACTTTTAACAATGTTACGTAGAGGAACTGACCTATCGCACAGTTTTCAGGAAACTTTTTGAAAATGAAATACTTGGAGCTTGAGGGAATAGTTTTAAAATTTTCATTTTATAACAAATTCATTTTGTACGTTGAAAATTACTTATTAAATACAAAGTACAGGAATTGGTAATGACGTCTCATGATGTAATGTTACGGAACATCCGTATTCTAGTACTTTAGGTGCGAAATTTCAATTGCCGTAACTTGCTAGTGTTTGGCAATGTTCTTGCTACCTGTCATCTGAATACAATATGATGATTGATATCGATTGCTACATACTTTTATTGTGTTATCAATTAACAAGAATAAAGAGAGAAGAAGAGTAATCTCAAATTATACGAAATCACGAAAATTAAAAATGTTTAAAATACTAATTAGTACATTTTCAAGTACAATTCTGTAAATAAATGACACACGTCCATTAATTGGTATTTACTTAACTTTAACATGAAGCAGTTATAAAGTGACGGAAAGTAGTTTTTTTTTTTTAGTTTAGAGTATGCCGTGTTAATACTCATATAATGTTCGAACCTCATATTTCAACTTAAACATGAAAGTCACCGACGGCCACGTACGGGTTGACGCAGCGTAGTAGACCTCCCATAAGATGGACCGATGATCTGGTCATAGTTGCGGGAGTCCCCTGGGTCATGGCGGCAGGGGACTGATTGTGGCGATCAATGGAGGCCTACGTTCAGCAAGGGACTATTGGCCGAAACGAACGAATGAATGAAGTACTAAGGCACCGTCCGGGATGCCCATTTGTACGATATCATCGCTTCGTGTATACCACAGAACATGACCTGCCTTTATAAATCTTCTAAACTTCTAACGTATTGCGTAAATGACCAGCAGGATCGCTTCCAGCTTCAAGATGTACACAGCACCTAGGACCCATAACATTAAGTAATCTGTAGCATAGGTACTATTACGCATCCAAAATTTAACCTTAAGTCGCACCCACTTGCATTTTGTCAAAAGAACGCAAGTGGGCGCCTGTCTTAGTGAGCTCGGTAGAAATCCCTTGAACGTTTGCATGTTGCGAACACTGGCAAAAGGTCTCCATGGGCCCTGTTGCCATAACTGTTGCAAGGTAGTGCTGACGTAAAAGCTTGTAGTTATCCGGCGGCGGTAAACACAGACCTTCACGGCTTCTTAATCACAAATAAACAATACAAGATGCTCGGTATACGCCGTTGACAATGACTGAACGTTATACAACATTCACCGGAAGTACTTACTCGTATTATGTACTTAAAAGGCGCCTCTCCGTGTCTTATCAGTGCGCGATGAAGCCTCGTTCGCGGAACCCATATAATTCAAGCGGACAGGCCATTTGCTGGAGCAAATGAGATAGTGCACGCGCCGCTGAATAATCATTTTATATGCCACTGACTCATCTTATGAAATGTCACGAAAAATTATCATGTCAACGATCATTTTATTCACCTTATTGATTTAGCAAGTAAATATTGACGGTCTTTTATACATCTTTTTATTTTTCTTTTATAAACCGATAGCTTTGTTATTGATATTTTTTATTTACAATTATAAACGATTGTAAGACACAATAAAAAAATACAATGTCTAATTCCCTTTACCTCCCATCCTATAATATCAGTTCACAATTTGACGATTTGACTTCGACAGTAAATTGTCGATGACACGTCAAATTGTGTTTAGTTAGTTCAGTTCACAATTTACTGACAGTTTACAATATGTGTAGGTTGATTACAAACTGACGAAGTTTAAAATCTGTCGATGACATCTATATCCCTCCTTTGGCTTACTTAAGGGCTGGCAACGCATCTGCAACATACATATCTGATCGTCGCGAATGTCTACGGTAACGGTGATCACTTAATATCAAGCAAATCGCATTCTTGTTGGTGCCCTTCTTTTATAAAAATAAATGTATATCGTTTATTATACAACCCACATCGTTATCCAAGATATTTTAAAGTAAACAGTTAAATTACAAATAACATTTATAAGTTACCTGTTATATAATAAAAAACCATTATAATTATCAATATTTCTAAATTGATAAGAGCTGCAGTCTAAGTAGGTCTATGTAATGCCCGTAGTCGATTTTTTTCAGGGAAATTCAGTTCAGACATGCAATTCAACAATAGTCTGTTTGACGAAATAAAAACTCCTATAAATGTTTCTTAATAACAGATTATTACGTTGTGTGCGATACCGGCGTGAAAAAAATGACCGAACCATTCACCGCAATCTGTTTCAACCGAAGACAATCTAACTAAGCTGTCATGTCAGCCAGCTATCTATTCGTTTAATGAGTTTAGAGGAGTTAGTGAGGTTAGAATGATTAAGATGGTCGTCATTGAAACTTAAAAGCTTTTATTATATTCGTATTTCATTTGTTCACCTTAATTTGCTAACTCTACCTTTACGCAATTTCTTTAAAGCTATTCAAGTAGTTAGAGCTAACAATTATCTGATCTCAATAGATAACAAGGATCAAAAGTGATAAATTTCTATCCCGTAATTTTCAAAAGTTTCACGCTATTTTTTTATTGCCTTTTATATAAAAAAACGTTTATAATAGATAAACTCTGAACTAAACCAAACTACTAAACCAATTTTAACAATTATTTCACCTTTAAATTAAAAGTTACAGCCTCTAGAGAGAAGTTAGTCCGTTATAAGAAACACCAACACAAGATTTATGATAATAGTCAAAGTTTGTTATTTTTAATCTAAACTATAAATAATATTATAAAGATTTGACTGTTTGTTTGAAATGAATAGGCTCTGAATTGGACCAATTTAAAAATTCTTTCACCATTAGAGTCCTACATTATCCGTGATAAACATAGGCTATAGAATATTTTCAAAAAGTAGGGGATCCGCATGAATTTTGAAATGTTTGTTTAAAACCATGCGAAGCCGGAGCGGGCCGCTAGTATTTAATTAAAGTGAAAGAACCATTCTGGCATTTATATTAACATTTACATATTTTACGTTTCGTTACCTACGCGAAGAGCGATGAGTTCATTACCACAATGAAAATCAAGCCGTCGATAGATACTAAATTTGGGAAAGTACCAACAGCAATTTAGTCCGGGTTTCGTGACCTTTCAATTGCTCATTGACCGTAGTAAAAAAAAAGCTCTGCAACGTGTCCGAAGCAACTAGAATCATTCGCAAAGCCTGACGCCATTTTGTTCTTGACCTATTAAAGTGATTGATAATTCAATCCATACAAGATGATTTATATCTGACAGAATGAGAAACGTCCCCGAGTGAGACACGCGCGTCTCGGACGTGATCCAATAACACGTACGAAGATTAGCTTAGCCTAAATATTTTTTTACCTACCCAACTTGCTTATCTGTTACGAAACTATTTCACATTTTTCTGTCCTCTAACTACATAATAAATAGCTAAGCCGTATTTGCTTTCAATTCAAATTCCCGAAAACTCGGAAACTTAATATTTGTGATTTCTAAATTTAAATGTACGATAAAGTTTGACTCAACTACATATATGATCACCTTAGTAACCTAACTATTTAGTGCAATTCTCAAAAGTAAGGTATATTTTATTCGTTCCCAAATATTCTTACTTATAATAAATCTACTTACAATATACTCATCCTGGGTTAGTCTACTAACTACAAGATGAACCAAAGATCTAGTCAAGGTTGTTCACTGTACATATTGTACACATTGAGGGGTTGGGGGGGGGGGGG
>DWTW01001487.1:0-12535 GCA_018246275.1 Papilio slateri
CCACTGGATGAGGGTGGCAGGGGACAGCTCTTTGTGGCGATAAATGTGGGAGGCCTACGTCTAGCAGTGGACGAATATTGGCTAAAACGACGACGACGATATAGTATCTGTTTAGACGTGATAAGTTTCCTTTCTCTTTTAGGGATAACCATGATAAAGTTTACCCTCTGTCCATATAACCAAAATATCTGCATCATCAATCAAAAACAGCAAAACTAACAAAAAGATACTCGACCAGTTGTAATACTAATTCAAAACAGCGAGTTGCGGACAGAGCGGAGAAAGAATCACGTCGATATAAAAGCTGCTCGTTAGGCTGCGTCCGTAATTTATTATATTGTAACACTGCCAAGACATAGGAAAGAATAGACAGGATATACCAACCGCATATAAACTAGGGTTGCCGTTTGTTGCGTCATGTGGTTATGACGTGAAATATTGAATTTCTGAAAGCCAATTGGCACTGTTAATAACTTGTATCTACTGTGGAAACTTGATATCTTGATAATAAGTTAATAATATCGTAAAATAATCTCGATCAGGGAAATAATACGATCTCGCAGAATACAGAGGTTAAGTAAAGGCATTATTACTTCTACATTTTACTTGATAATCCAGAACTCTTTCCTACCCAAGAATTGGCACATGAATCTTTATTGTCGTAGCAGTGATTTAACTAGAGATGAGCTGCTTGGTCGTTTGCTCCCTTCTACCATAAAAAATGACATTACACAGAAATCGTCCTTATATGGTTTCAACTTTAAAAAGCTTTATTAATACTTGTGCAGGGTGTATAACGCAACATATGTGTGCGGTATTTAAAGGATTGCGTTTGATCTAGCTATATTATTAATTTAAAATATTTCAAGGTGTATCCATAATACACAAACAAAGGAGTATTGTTCAATCAGGATAAAGAGCCACCCTCAAAAGTTCAGCAAACGAAGTATGAGCTAACGAACCATCATTTGTTATTTCTCGTTCATACACGTAGAAAGTCAGTACTTAAAAATGAAACGCAAGACTATGTTTTAAAAAAAAACTTAGCGCCATTCTCCGTACCCGTATAAGAGAAAAGTATAGTTTTACTAATTGCAAAGATCTAAAATGGTAGCCTTGTAATTTGTCAGAGTGAAAATATAACATTTTAAAATTTAATTGCTAGACTTATATTGTGTTTCTTTTTTAAATTTCTTCAAAAGTATTTTTTCAATTTGACTTATGATTTTATTCCACATTTCCTCGTATTAACATTTGGATAAATAACAAATAGTTGGTCACCATTAAGTTTTACTGTACAAATAAACAATGTATAAATAAAGCATATACTACTGTAAGTATTAGGATTAATGCTTAAAATATTTTAAATTATTGATTTGCCAACTGAGATTTCCAGTCTTCTATGTAGTTCAGTGCAGCGACACTCTTTTTAGTGTTGTATTTAAGCACGTGGTTCCCTGCATATCTCTCGCATAATCAACTTACTAAGAGCTTCAAACGAAAGCACTAATTTTATATTACTAATAACGATGATTGAACATTTTATCTTTTTCCTTTTTCTTTTAGTATCAGAGATAGTTCAGAGCTCAATAAATACAAGTAACTGACTCGCTGCACTAGTTTTTTCAATAGAAAACTTCTCGATGGCAGGTAAAACTTTTTATAAACTGAGAAATAGAACTCAATGCAAATGCAAACAGCTACGTTTAAATACAAAAATTTCAATGTAGAAAATAGATATTTTCAAACAAGAAATATGTAATGTATATTTATAGAATAAATTTCGCTGGAACCATTTTAATTTGTACACAAATATTTTATTTTAGGTATAGTATATCAATTATAATTATATCAAATTCAATTTATCTAATGAAATATGTATGTATGTAGCAACAAAGAATACCGCCACTTGTTTTGTTAACCTTGTAACTTAAAAGATATGAAAGTCGAAATGCATTTTCATCTATAGATTATTTTATATCATTTATAATATGTATTTTTTATTCGTAGGTATATTAATTTAATTATCTATTATATAAATACAACTTTTTTAACATCATATTTGAGACCAATAAAATACATATTATATATATGTATATTTAGGTTTATTTTTTACAGAAAAAAGTCACTCAGTTACTCACCCTTCCAACGAAAGGTAAGCCAGGTTTGTACCGACGCCGCATGCTGTCGGCAAATCTCAGTTCCACGTAGTGCTGTTCAGCAGCAGGTGCAGCGGCGCTGGCTCCTCCAGGTCCAGACCCTACAGTTATATCTACCCGAGCTGACGCGCCACCGCACTTGGCTTCCACACGCCACACTCCTGAACGAGCTCCCGGTGCAATAATTGAACTAAGTTTTCTAACACCTGTGAAGAAAAGGGGCATCAACATAATATTGTATTTTTACAAAGTATGTAGTTTATTTATACCTATATATTATCTATACATTTCTACGTAAGTCAGCATAAACGTAACTAAAACATTTCGCCGGAAGCGGCAGGCAAGCGTAAGAAATTCTCTTAACCTAATTACTTTTACCACTTGTTCCAAAACCAGCATTCCCCAGCCTAGATACGACTTTAAGCCAAGAGGCCTGTTGGCCTACATGTGACTATCACCGTTTGTTGTTCATAAAATAAGTTTATTTATTTTGCTAAAATGAACACACGAGTAAGGAAAGCAAAAAATACTTTTTATGATAACATCGATTATATTTAGAAACGTAACTTTTATTAAAGATATATAAGACCTATTATACTAGGTCTTAAGTATTATAATGTCAGAGTTTTTGTTTCATATATAATAAGTAGTTAAATTTTCGCCTTCTGACCATATAGGTACAATTATGGGTATTTAATTGAAATAATAAAATATTTAAAAAATCCAAATATGTAGATTATTGGTAGGTATTAAAATAATCACAACTAGCGACCCGCTGCGGCTGCGCATCATTAAAATCAGTATAGCCCTTGGAGTTCATAGGGTATATAATAATTTATTCTATAAATAAACACATAGATTTTTTTTTATAGAAGGTGCCAAACTAGGAAGCGATTTACCCGATATTAAGTGACCGCCATCCCAGGCATCTATGACAAGCTAATGTGTTGCAGAAACATTGCCTGGCTTTAATGGACAGAGGCGGAAACAAACAGAAAATATGATATTTCCTTTTCCTATTTATCCCCTCCCCCGTCAAATCCTCCTCCTTTTCTTTATTATAAATGGATGGGAAGAGAAAGAGGAGTAGAATTAGGCCTCAGGCCCCTCATTCATCAGACGAAACGTAGAACACTTCTGATTCACGCCTATCGTCTGTGAGGTTGTAGTATTTCCCCGGTCTAGCCAACCAATTGATGCAACAGATGTTGTTGTTGCGGGCTCCACCACTGTTAAATTGAAATGGACCACTCCAGCCACCCCATCTCCTCAAAGAATCCCAGCAACCCCTGGATGTTGCTGGCGATCTTTGCGAGCGATCCCGGTGAGCCGAGTTATAAAGTATACAGACACTGTCGGGCATTTAGACGCCGTTACTTCCTCCTACATACACACTTTGCTTAGAGAGCCGTCGGTGACTCCTATATTGAACAAATAATGTTTGTTAGTTTCTGGGCCATTTTAAATAGTAGATGATAATTTTGGTCTTAATAATTTTAGAAGAAATTGCATTTAGTGTTTAAAACTTATTTTTATATTTGACCTTACTTTTATGGAGGTTCAGTTTTAATACTAAAACCACTCAAAGCTTTTAAACCGAACGGCGGAAATACCTTTGTAAGTAATAAGTCACCCGCCCATATAAAGGGAAAACCAATCTATCACAATTTGACACGGGTTTCCACTGGATATGACACGAGAAGGCTTTTATAGAAGGCTTAAATCGATGATACGTTTACGCAACATTTTTTCACAATATATGAGGAATTTAGACCAATATGTTTTACTTTATTTATTATTGCGTGGAATTTGTGTTATCTGTAACTTGCTAAAACTCTAAGGCCAGGGACCTTGAATCGAATTCCGATGGGCACATACTTATAAGCTCTTCTGAGTTATTTTCAATGAAATATCTTCTCTAGAAAGCGACAAGAGTTCTACAGATTTTAAGGGAGACTACAAAATAGTATGTGGTGTACAATAGATTTAACATTAGGTAGTAATTTGGCCAAAATAAATTGTAGTTTTTTTGAAAAAATATAGTGATCAGAGGTTCTGAGTTCAAGTGGCGATAATATCCTCAACTCTAATCCTTAATCTTCGTCGATAAAGTTGCCCTTAACCAATAAATATATCGTAAGAGGGGCTTCTTACTTTCCTAACACGACCCCATAATTTTCTACTAGCTACCCTAATACTTCGACACAGTGCTAAATTACAAACCATCGTCTTGGTCCGTGACAAGAAACAATTTACTTGGAATAGTTTCACTAAACTGCCCTAGTTCATTTGCCGTGGTCGTTACGTAATGAACTTTTAGTTTTATTAAGTTTTGCTGCTTTATGTTAGTTACTTAGTTAGTTGAAAGTGTAAAGAGAAGAAAATCAAAATTCTAGTTTAAATAGTATGTTATCGTTATATTTGTTGCCTTAAAGACTAGACATTGCCCGCAGCTTTTCTCGTGGCGGTTGCTTACGTGTTTGTTTCTTATTTTTCTCTGTGGGAATTTTTGTAATTTAATCCCGTGGAACATATCGAACTATGCCATGTGCTATAAAGTTGTTTCAAAACATTATAACATAACCATAGGAACAGATTTTAGAAATGATGATTTTAAGTTTTATCCTATTCCTCGGAAACTGTTTATTTTGTTTCCATTAGTACACAATTTTCATTAAAATCGGTCAAGGAGTTTTTAACTCATAACGGGGCATACAGACAGACAGAGATTTTAAAAATATTAGAATTGATGTCAGTAAGTCATAAAATCAATATTTATCACAAAACATTACAAAAAATAGAGTATACAGACATACTTTGCAGATTTATGTAGTACTCGTAGTATAGATTGGCTTTGGCTTATCAGCTCGAGAGAATCCGTCACCAGGGACAAAGGGTCGTGTAAGCGGACACGCTTGGCGCTAGCGTTCCGGCGCGCCTTCCTGGAGGAGAAGTGGGGAGGCTTGTCCTTCCCAGGGACAGAGCTGTCTCGGCGGCTAGCGCAGCGAGGCTGCGGATGTGTGCGAAAGAGTTCCCATAGCCCCTTAGAAATTTGCGAGAGGAACATTGTGATGTCTGAGATCATTTTTTTTTATGGGAGATGGTGGCAAACGAGCAAACGGTTCACCTGACATTATAAGTGGCCGCAGCTCATAGGCATCCGCAACAAGCAAAGGAGTTGTAGATGCGTTGCCTACCATTAATGGAGAAAGGAGGAGATAGTCAGGAAAAAGTATATTTATTTATCCCATTCATCCCCTCCCCGTCCATTTTTCTTCTTCTTCCCATACTATCCTTATTAGGAAAGGATGGGAAGGAGAAGAGGACTGAAATTGGGCCTCCGGATCCGCACTCATCAGACGAAACGCAGAAGCGTACTTCTACTTCACGTCTGTCTTCTGTGAGGTCGTGGTATTATACCGGTCGAGCCGGCCTATTCGTGCAATAGGTGTTGTTGTTGCTGGCTCTATCACTGTTAAAATCAGGCGCGTCCGATATAATCCGCGCTTGCCTCGCACGAGATACGCGTTGGCGTTTCTCCACGTATAAAAAGGTTACTTGAAGTTACAGAGACCACATGTAGATATCGCCCTGACGCCTAATTTTAACACCAGGCCCAGAAAGCCGGGATACGGAACCATACACAGAATTCCACAAAATATAACCGAGCATTTGTTACATACTCTTTGAACTTTATTTGAAAACGACACCTCTTTCAATCACTTTTATCTATAATAGGAATCACCTAAGAGCCGTAAATAAAGGTACAAGTGAATATAATACACAATTCAAACAATGCCAGTGCGTCACTATTTGTAATCGGAAATTGAATCTGTCAGATACCGGCACAACCGTTGATCCATTGTTTCAGCGACAAGAAAACGCTTTTAGGGAGAAAAACATTACTCCTACCGTACATATTGTTTACAAGACCCCATTCGGGATTAAGTTACGAAAACTCGATATCGATAGGTAACAGAATAAACATGACAGGAATTGTTAGAAGTATTGATGACTACAGTAATATTATTTACCGTAAACAGATCATATGATGATACAGATGGTATTAAAAGAAGGAAATAAACGAAATAGACACTCAATAACGAGACTAAATAGTCAGTCAGCACAGTCAGTGTGTAGTCTAAAATCAAGAGAAATGAACACGACGCAAATTCTCATTCAGTTGATTTTTTTAAATTGAAATACTATAAATTACGTTAATTAAAGAATTACCCGTGTGTTACATTGCACATTAGATATTCAGTATAAAGCTTTTTAATCCTAAATTCGAGGAATGCAGCTAAGGGAACATTTACATAGGCAATTAAAGGTCAGATAGTCAGGACATTGGATATCCATGTGATAGTTTGTATGTTGCTTACCTTCATCCATTGACAATTGATCCCAAATGGCGACCTTGGTGCCCGCGGGGTCACTGAGCGCCACGTAGGCTATTTCACCGCGAACCAATCGCAGATCGTGATCCAGTGCCAGTATCCAGAATGTAACTGTAACAAAATAATTATTGTAATTAGTGATCGCTGAGTCATCGAAACTTTACCGTGTTTTTTTTTGTGAAAGATATACCAATGAGTTATTTTATATTTATTTATATGTATTTGTAATATATATTACATATTAATTAAAGTAAAAGTTTGTATGTTTATTTTTTTTGTCTTATTTGTTCCAAAATCATTGATCAGATTGTGTTGAAACGTGACGTGTTTCGAGGACGGTTGCAAAGGTTTGGGGCCCAAAAAGCCTATATGAATAAACTCCCACTTTTTTTTGTTTATCTTAATGTAACATTTTGCACAGTGCTTTGATACTATTTTGAAATATGTGAAGAGACTTCAATAGACAGAATATGCAACCAAACACTTTTTTACATAGACATCTCAGCTCTCTAAGCTTCTCCTCCACAGAAGTATTAAATATTTTTATGACTTTTTAATATAGAAATACTTTTACTTTATTTTTTTATTAAAACAATCGTGCTTCTAATGAAAAGAAATTCATCTTCACAATAATGATTCCAAATTAAACAGCCTTCAAACAATATAGCTTTTAAATAAATAGCGTTATTAACATAAACATTTTAAACATCCAGATTTATACGAAAATTACGGGTCTACGGTTGCCAAAGTAGAATAAACCTTAAGGTAGAGGTGGTAAAATATATTTTACGATACATTTAAACAAATGAGTTTGATTCAATTAAGCAATGTTTTGCGAAGAGCATAAATTTAAGTATCGCAGAGATACAAAATAAACTCGTAAAACAACACGAAGTCAAGCAAAAATTAATGGCAGGAGAGGGAAAATATAACAATGGACATTTCTCTCAGGTTTCGAAAATGACTTTTTATAGCGTGTTAACGACAGTCCGTTTATCGATCGATTTAATACACTTTTATAGAAATTTTTATCTCAACTCTCAAGTTGTAGTTTACATAGAAATGGAAGCTACATTGTGTTGTAAAGTAGCAAACTCCGGCGTGTTCTTATAAGGAGACTAAAGGACTTCAGAGGAATGGTTGAAGTTCCTACTTCGTATGAATTAAATCTTCTGCAGGCTTTAACCGTCATTTGTGGAGCCTACGAGGATTACTAAAGGCATGGATGGAATGATACTAAATGGCTGGCTGGTGTAGCTCACCAAAATAGAATCCAGCAGCTTAAATACTCAATGTGGTATACACTCACAAACAGATTTTGAACAAAAATGTTAGGAGAGAGTAATCGCAATCTACATAGGTAGATTGATAGATGATAGCATCGATATTATCAGATCCTAAATGAGACATCAGCTCTTAAAATTTAAAAAAAAATTAAGCGTACAATATCATCCTTTAGAAAATGTACTATTATTTTTAGTATAACCAACGAAATTCTCAAGCAATAAATTAAATACTGTATGATCTCTAAATGCCGTCGTGATGTTTGAAAGTCAATTTGTACGTAAACGGCCACAAAAGCAATTGGTAGGGAAATGTATGGGTCGTTGCTTAGTAATTAATTACACCGACTAACACCCGGTTTACGTTCCAACTTGAACAATAAACGGAAAGTTGGCAATAGTCAAACAGGTTCGCAATCCCGACCGCCGTAGCTCACAAACTTCGCTTCGATTATGTTTTACATGCACCGATGTGTTTTTGAGTACGGGGTACGGTCGAACTCATCCCTACGTTTGTGAATGAAGTGTAATGTTATGAAATGTAAAATTAATGACAGCCAATATATCTGTTTAAATTATCACAAGACATTTTTCATAAAAGTTTATTTGGAAAAAAACTAAAATACAGTGAGTTTTCACATTAGTGATCTATTCAAAGACATTTCGCCCAATCTGTCCAGGATTTTTGTTAAAGTAAAATTCGACGATAAATTTTATTTACTTTATTTTGTGAAGCGGGTTTTCACAGCTGGTTGCAAATAAAAGTAATGTTGGAATATTGAATAAATATAAGTTTTTGTACTTACTAGTTTCTCCAGGTCTGTAATGATGTCGAGCCGGTCGTACGATCACATCCCTTACGGGCCCCAGTAGTCTGATGACGCTGTGACTCTTCGCCGTACATTCATCACTGCCCACGCAGCCGACGGTCGTATGAAGCGTACAGTGAGTGGCAGGAGACGATGGTATCTTCAAAGAGATGATGCCATATCCTGTAACAAACAAGAAACCTATTATTTTCCTAAGAATGTGTGCAATAAAAGTGTCAGAAAGCGTAAAGCGTATCAGCTTTAATAGATACCGAAAACATTCTCCCCCTTTCTGGCGAACACACACTCTGGAGTAAATAATATTTAAATAGAATTGGTGCGGTCCATTTAAATCCAACTAAGGCCTGGAGGGTCTTCGATATCGACAATAAAAGCATTTGGAGCACCTCCAAATGGAAAAGATGTCTGAGAAAATTCACAATCCGTTCGCCAGCTAAGCACTTAAATGAACCAGACACTATTAAAAGGTAAGAGTTATTATATTCCGCAAGTATTGAAATACGTGACTGCAAAAAATTTAAATGTGCAAATTTCTTTTTGGTTTTAATCAATTTTGAGAATTTTTAAATACGGGCTACGCAGCAGTCGTTAACCGGTGACAAACACTTTAGGCGCTGGTAATTTTGATAAAAGATTAAATAAGAAAAGCAATCACGCCTATAACTCCACTGTTTTGGACGTTCGTACTTTTTTGCTTTAATCTGTAGGCAGAGATTACAGAATTTCAGTGTGGTCTTTGCGTACCTTTCCCGAATCCTCCTCATCCATATATCGTTGTAACCTTTGTTACGACTACCTTCCTTAACATGTCATTGATCTGCTAGAGTATGCTTCTGTTACCCATTTTTCAATATAAATTTTGTTCGTCTTACATTTTTGGCGAGAAGTAGATCTACCTTTCAGTGTTTACATTCCATCATGATAAGAAAAGAAGAGAAAGGATTCTCTTCTTTTCTTATCAACTCAAGAAATACATCCACAACTATTCGGGTTCAGGGATAGCTTTGGTTATTTAAAATTGCTTCTGCCGTAAAAAAATATTTCTCAACAAAATACCGACATAAATCACCACGACGTCTATCCATGTTTACTACTTTAACATTAATGATTTCTGAAAAACCGCGTCCCAACAGTGCAATGTGAGATAGCTAAGCGCCGAACTTTCTCGTACAGGCTCGGCGTTAGTCACGAAACCTATTACGGAAAGTGTCATTCAAACACGCTGTGTAACGCAAACCTGAGCGTATATTCCCACATCGTGACGTTCATTGTTACAGTTGGGGGTTTACTTTAGCTCGGAAGTTACGACATGTAATAGGCGTACTGGATTACGTATTTTAGTGAGGTTTGGATTGCGTTAAATAGTTTTTATTTCAGTTTTACTTTAATAGTATTTGGATCTGTTCAAAAATGTTTTGGTTATTAGATAGTTATTATCATCATTAGCCTGCATTAGTCTATCGTTGGACATTGTCCCTTCCGATGCCTTTTACATTATTAAGTGGTCCTGTGCTTTCCGCATTGATTTTGTGACGTCTTCACGCAGGTAGGGGTCCATCTGAAAGGAGTGATCCCTACACTTCTTCTTCTATGTGCTCAGCTTATTAGATAGTATAGATGCTGATACAAAGACAGAAGCCAGTAATTCATTTTTCAAAACTTTTTTTATTGCATAAACTATATACAAAGAGAAATCGTTACAGTTCAACAAAGCAAAACGTATTATCAACCATTATGAACACCGTATGAGAATTTCTCACCGAAAGAGTTGCTGCTTCAGAGTTTTCGAAAACTTTCAAAGGAAACTCATTTGAATTTAGATTTACAAACAGAAGTATGAACAATGGCACACAACACACCAAGCTTTGTTCTGCGTTTTTTATAACATCGTGTTTTTCCGGAAAAAACATTGAACAAACAAAACTTGAGGTAGACGTAAGTTATCATTCACAGATGACAAAGTACCACGAAATTTATAAGATTGCACTATATGACAATAAGGGTCTAATAATTAGATGTAGAAATTGCATTTTTCCAAAAGTCGCCAATATAGATCAACAGCAATACCTTATCTAAATTCAAAACTTGATTCAAATCACGAAAAACGAAACTATGAATTAGTTTAATTAAAAGAATTGTCCATTGAAATAATTATGATTATGGTATGTCGGCATAATTTAAAGTCAGAAAATATAAAAATAACAGCACCAGTCAAACGATTCCCAGATAAAAGTCTTCGACCTGCTTAAATGTCAAGTGACTACACTTACAACAAAAGAAACGTAGGTACATTTCTGAAGCTGAAGAAGATTCATGACCTTTGCACGACGGAGTTTTAAGCGCTTTTTATTGGAACCACCGCTGCGGGTCTTAACGTGTATTTTTCTTTCGTTTATTTTGCACTTGATACAGTCAAGTAGTTTGAAGTCATCTACAAGCAATTCATTTCTTAGTAGCAGGAAAAAGGTTTTAAATTTTACTGTCGTTGTTTTGCAATGAAAGATATTTCTTAGAGGTTGTTCTTAGAGGAATGTTTTTTACTTATTTATTTGCAGGCTTTACCATCAATGATAATATTTCTTCGCCGTTTTCTCTTAATAAGTATTGTTCATCTTTTGTTATACTAATATTTTCGTTTTATAGCATGCAGAAGAGTAGCTGAAAAAATGTTAGGCATCAAAGGCAAAACTTCTACACCGCGAGAAATTATTTTTAAAATGGAGAGGAAGAATGAGGTTGAGTAAAAGAAAAAGTAAAATACTTTGATTTCTCGCCATTATAAATACTATTCAAAATCTGACGAACAATATAACAAAAATGTTATCACATAAAACCTTTAAACTGGTCTTTAAAGGAATAAAGGAAAAACACTTTCTCGTTATTGTCTTCGTAAGATGAGACAATAACAGCAGCTGAGTGTGGAATAAAATTCTATAACAGAGGGGAAATGTACGAGCATGCAGCGCCACTAATATTATTTTCCTTTCAAAATGTAATTTGTCGGTTTCATTTCTCAGCGGTATCACCTCTTATACCCGTCCTTCGTTAGGCGACATAGTATAGGACAAATTAAATTTCTTATAGAAATATGGAAATGTTATTATAGTATAAACGAATTGCTATTAAAATAGTATGGTAAATGACAAAAAATAAGTCTATATTAACGAAAACAAACATTGCAGCCTGTCTGAGTAAGAATACATGAAAATGGAAATGTAATCTGTAATTTCTGCCTACCCCTCTGGTTTACGTGTTTGTTGTATTTATTATTTCATTTATTCAACCTGTCGGTACAAGGGTTGAAGTCATAAAAATAACCGTTTTGTTGTGGTTGTTATGTTCTCTGTGCTTGTTTATTAAATGAACAGCCTTTTGTTATTAATAGCAAGTAAAACAACAGCACTGTGCGATGCCAGCACCCAACGGTGGTAGCTGTCAGACTAACTGTGGTCTACCATAGATGGGAGTACTGTTGCATTTATTGTCTATGCCGCAGTGGTCTTTACTTTTCTGCTTAAATGAATCCAAAGAACAAAGATTTCTAGCAATTTTTTTCAGTTTGCATTTCAGAAGTAGTGTAGCTACACTTTGTACTGAAAAATCATTGTGTGTCTATTGTACCGAAGGCATATTTGCGTAGGTTGTTGTAATTAAAACATTTATAAATAAGACCCTAACTTTTATTTGTGATTTGTTCGAATTTGTGTAGATCCGATATATAAATGACATATTTATGAGGTAACCTGTGGCCGAATTGACGATCGCTTTGAAGTTAAAGCGTTGACTATTTTTGTAATTACAGTAATATATTGCTTATATCTTATATCTTCAAAAACATTTTTTTAATGCGGGTCGTAGAGTTTGAC
>DWTW01001488.1:0-12532 GCA_018246275.1 Papilio slateri
CTTTTATAGTAACGTGAAAGTAGCTATTCATTTTTGTAATTTTAAAACATAAATAACCAGCGGAACAAAATTGTAAGAGCCTACGTAACCCTAAGAACCATTAAAATATTTAAATCATATTTATTACTCGTTTAAATTTTTTAAAATCGTTTAGAAATGTTTATGGCTCCAGTGTGAAGTAGTGCCTTAGTAATAAAAATAAACAATAATCACATACTAATGGTAATCGGCTTCCTACATGTCACCGGACGGGATTTCATCGCTCGTATTTACATAATAACATGTGGGAACGGTGGCTCCGGCGCGGCGGCCGCGATATCCAGCCGAAGATTATTGGAAAGCAATAAATAATAATAAAGAAGGCGACTGCGGTCGCGTGAGGCACGCCACTGTGCCCGTGCGCATCTCGGCGCCCGCGCCCTCGGGGCCCCGCGCCCTCGGGGCCCCGCGCCTTCAGCCGCATACGATAACGGTTATTTTAAAAGATCCAATGTTTCAGACATTAGACAGTGGTAAACACTAAAAGAAGGAGAGTAACTAACTATTGGTGCTTTATGTAATTTTGTGAATCTTATATATTTCCGGTATCACATTAAAAACTTAAAAATTATAAGACAGTATATAGGTTCTGAGCTCTATGATTCCACTATCTTTCAGCCGTTGTCTTCAACTTTGCCCTTTTACCGTCATGCATTTCTTTTAACAAAGAGTAGTCGGTATACTGAAGAACCTTCGGAAAATTGAATCGGCAAATATTAGAGCAACGTGTTTACAACTTAGTCTTTTCAACTTGTCGTGTCTTGCTGTTTGTTGTTTTTATCTTACCATCATACGATCAATAAAAAAAAGGAAAAATAGTATCTTGAATATAATTACTATAAAGTTCAAATTAATAATTAACAAATAAATATTGCTAGAAATTACTACAATGTCAGCTATAAAAATAATATCACTTTTAACAGTACTATTTCTGTTTCTTCGAAGGTTTTTTTTCAACTTTTTTGACAGGTTCTGGTTCAGGAGGCGGTGTGGGAGGCGGCGTAGGCGGGAGCTTTCGCTCTGGCCACTTGCACCTAAAGAAATCTATCATTGCCGCTAAGTTTACAGTCGTTGACTTAAGTCGAAAAGGACCCGCAAATAAAGTGGTTAGCTGATTTGCTAACTCTTCCTCCAAGGGCAGTCCGAAATCTTGTAGTGCTCTAAGAAATGGTTTCGTATCCATTGGCTCCGGGTCTAATTTGTATAGCGTCATTACTATAAGCACTATGTCAACCTTTTGACGCTTAAATTTTGTCTTACAAATATAGTCTATCCTATTTAGCACTAAATCTCTCATATCAATGTTCCTATGAACAGCTTTCGCGTAAACGTCACCACAAGTGATTTCTGCATTCTTACGAAAATTCAATCTAAGAATTTTAGCTCGAAGTTTTAGAAACTCTGATGTAACCACTATGTTATCAAGTTTAAGCGTTTGCAGTTTAACCCTGGGGTTCAACATAGGTAATAATAATTTATAAGCATCTTTAGACGTCAAAGGATTAGACGACATGTCTAATGAAAGAATATGTGACTTTTCTCTCAAAGCTTTTTCCATGGTATTGACTACTTGACTATTAAATTTGTTATTACTTAAATTAAGATAAGAAAAGTTGTGATTATTTAGAAGTATGCTTATAGAAGTTGCGACTCGTAGGCCGCCATAAGAGTTCCAAGACAAGTTAAGATCTAAAAACTCCTCATTTCCCTCTAACTTAGAGCATAAATCGAAAATAGCGTTAGGAGACTTAAGCATATTCCATGACAAATTAAGATGAGTTAGTTTATTGTTTACTTCTAAGGCATTTCCAAGATATGTAACGGATTGATCAGTTAAGCTGTTATAACTTAAATCTATATTACATATGGCTGCTCCAAGAGCTATTGCTTTAACTAGATATTTAACTCCTTCATCATAAAGACGATTCCTGCTAAGATTCAACTCGCGAAGTGCCCGATTCTGAGGTAAATGAATGAATAACCGTCTTGCTCCTTCAGCCCCGATTCTGCAGCCACACAAATTTAATACTTTTAAAGTATAATTTTCAGCTAACATTTCTCCTAAATGAAAGCATCCATCTTCCCTGATCCAGTTGTCAGTTAAGTCCATTACAGTTACAAATATATTTAACTTTAACGACATTGCCATTACTCTGAAAGCCATCTGTTGTACACCGTAATATCGCAAATTAATCTTATTTTCCATTAATTGTCGATGAAAACTAGATATTGGGCTTAATCCAGATTCTTTGCACAATGATAAGTATAAATCCTGGCCATTGTCGGGATAAATTGTTTTTGGTTCGGGATCAAAAAGGGCTTCTTTGATCCCTAAATCTGTAATTCCTGGATAATGATAATATGGATTTCGAAAAATCGAACTCGTAGACATAGGTAAGTACTTTGTGCATAGTTCCCCGCTGCCAGGATCGTAAAGGCCTTTTCTGTAATTAATTGCCTTGACAGATTCATCAGGCTGTTGAAGAATAAGCGAAGACCATTCTTCCAAAGGAGCTTCTGCAGAAGAATCCGTCGTTTTTGTCGAATCCTTCTCAAATATGAGCTCGACACTTAGATTTGAACTCATTTTACGTAACAAATGTAATTTCTTTTCTTGTATCAATTCTTATCTAACACAATTCTTTTGACATTCAATGTTGACAAGACAATAGTCTCTCAGAAATGTCTTTGAAATAATGGTTTTTTGTTTACTGATCGCTTTTAATAACACAAGCAATGTGAAGAGGACAAATATGCATAGACAATAAAATAAAAGAATTTTATGCAGATCAGTTCTAACTGGATTAATTAAGGGAGAAGGATGTAAGTTTTGTTTTTTTCACCCACATTTCCTCTTTTAATTCATACATGTCTCATATTATCCGATAACCATGATCTAGACCCTCATATTAACGTTGTTAGGTAAGCTCTCTTGTAGTGAGATCGTCCAGGTCCAACATTAATGTTCCTTTGAAGCACGCTGCACACTACTATGATAGCTGGGCTTACAATATAAATCTTATGTCTACTGATCGGAATACTAATACGTTGCTTGGGAAACATCCCTATCTTCTTGCTTTCTAATAAGTTTAAACAATAGTTACGAATGCAATTCCAGCTTTTGCCAGGAATTAAAACATGTCAAAAATATTCCGTTGTTCTCCTTTCGTTATAAACCAATAAGCTCGGGCGGCGTTTTGATAAGAGGAACTTTCTGACTTCTGCTAGTATGAACGCAGAGTTGAAGCTACTAAAACTAGGAATGTGAGATTTTACACAAAGTTTTCTTCAGTGATGACACCAAATATGAGCCATATTACCCCTTTAACCCCTATAACCCTTAAAACTTTGAAAAGAGTGAAATAAGTACGTAGTAAAATCGAAAACGTTATTCATAGGTAAAAATCGGACGAAATCCGAGATAATATTTAGTTTTCAATAAGATAACATCTTTTTTGCTATGACACCATTTTATTGTTGTCTAATTAAAAAAAATCACAACAGCCTCGGGTTTAAGGACTAGACTAGGTAGTTTTTAAACCTATAGTGCCCACAACCAATAATATTATAACACCTATTAACATTTAAAAACGCTTTTATAAAAGATTTGATATATGTATAAAAAAACATTTACATTACATTTGTTCAAAAAATCACTTGAAAAGACTCACGGAAAAAATTTATTCGAAAACTACAAAATAAAAAGGGTATGTATAAGAATTAGTTATTTTTTTTCTTGCCTCCTTTAGCTGCTAGTTTGTTACTTGGTTCTGCCTCGGGCTCGGGTTCAACAATAACTTCGACTTCCGGAGGGGGCGTGGGAGGTAACTTACGATCCGGCCATTTCCTTTTTGCAAAATCTACTAAATGGCTTATGTCAATAGTTCTCCCTTTTCCGGTTTTCGGGCCAGGAAAGGCATTTACGATCTCATTAACAAGATCATCATTCAACGGCAACCCAGATTCTTCAATAGCTTCAGCGAAAGCTTTAGCGGTCATTTTAATACGACTGTCTTTTAGCAGCTGCATTGCTAATAAAGCTATATCTGTTTGTATCCTTTTTTGTTTTTTTGTCAAAAAATCAGCTCTATTTAACACAATATGCCGTAAATCAGGTTCCGGTGGCTTTGAACTTTCAATAACGTCTCCATGTGTGATTAATACTTTTTTCTTCAAATTTTTGACGTTACGTAATTGCT
This sequence comes from Papilio slateri, assembly GCA_018246275.1. Classification (NCBI taxonomy): domain Eukaryota; kingdom Metazoa; phylum Arthropoda; class Insecta; order Lepidoptera; family Papilionidae; genus Papilio; species Papilio slateri. The sequence goes on from DWTW01001488.1 coordinate 4,239, forward strand.
GTAGGAAAATTGTATCAACAATTACATTTTCCATTAAAAGATTTTGTATCTTAACCCGCGCGTATTTCATTTTTGCGATGATTTTTAACGCATCGTTTACTGACATGGGGTTGTAAGATACATCGAGTGTTACTAATTTTTTTGCTACCCACATACCATCTGCAATATCGTCTATAGCATCGTCAGACAATCTGTTGTTGCTTACATCAAGTTTTCTAAGTTTCCGAGCTGACATAACTGCTTTAATTGCGGCTCCAATACGAGGACCGCAGAGAGCATTCCACGCTAAATTCAAATCTTCAAGATGTTCACAATTACTCAGCTGAAGTAGTAGATGAAATGTGCCGTAAGGGATTAAAGAGAGCCTGTTCCAGGAAAGGTCCAAAAGTGTAAATTGATCATAGGTTTCTAGAGCTTCGGTCAAGTAGTTTGCAGCTTCACCAGTCAAATCGTTGTATTTTAAATTTAAACGCGGCAGCTCGAGTCCACGTACAAAACCATCGATGATATATTTTACGCCTTCATCACCTAATTTATTTTTGCTAAGATTTAGACATTGTAGTGAACGGTTCGTTGGCAAATTGAACATTAATCTTTTTACTCCACTTGGTCCTATTCGACAACCTGTCAAATTTAGCTCTCGCAATACTAAATTCGTTACTAACATTTCACCCAAATGAAAGCAAGCGTCGTCATTAAGAAAATTATCAGTAAAGTCTATAGAAGTAACGTTTTTATTATGTTGGAGAGCCATTGCTATAGCTTTAACTCCATAAGGATCAACGCAATAATACCGTAAGTTTATTGTTTCCTCTAACAGTCCTTTATAAAAGGGTTCAACGACATATTGATTCATTTCTTTGCAAACAGCTAGATATAGTGCTTGTCCATCATTTGAATAAGTAATTTTTTCTTCTGGTTCTAATATTGCTGCTTTTATTCCTGGATCAAGAATAGCTGGATAATGATAATAAGGATGTATAAGAATTGAGCTTGCAGACATTGAAATATGTTTGGCACATATTTCTCCACTGCCAGGTCGATACAAGCCAGCAGAATATAATGCGTGTTTAGGATTTTCTTCTGGATCTTCATTAATCATAGAAGACCAATCACCAATGGGAACTTCTATCGAAGACTCTTCGTCATCGTGATTAACAATCAAATTTTTTGGATCGCTAGGTTCTTGAGACATATTTATTCTTTTTATAAATTCATATGAAAGTAATTAAATTTCGTGTTATAAATAAAATGTAAAACTTGGTAAAACTGACAAAATACAGTATGTCACTTATGTCAGAAATACGTTGTCAATATTCAAATATTCAATATATAATTCAAAACCCTTAACATAGATGATAAATGTTTTATTTTTACAATAAAAAGTTTTTGTTTTATTAAAATTATATATACACACCGTATCATCATAAGTAACCCTAATAATAAGAGAGAAGTTTTTAAAGAAAAGAAACATATTGAGTTAAATAACCATTATAGTTAAAATTGTTTAAATTAGAGTGTGCAAAACGAGAACCGTTGAATTTTTACTCCTGTCAAATGAAGGTTGATATGCAAAGCTTATATTAAACAGACCGAACGTTGCAAGTTAATCACCGAATACAGAAAATTTTATCGAGAAATCTCGAAGAAAATCATAACCAGTCCTACTTTATCCTAGTTTTAATTATCCTATTTTATTAATTACAACTTTGGCATAGTATAAAATGGACTGGATGTGTTTTAACGAGTTCGATACAATCAGCCCATATTAAAAAAGTACGTTAGATCCGTCTGTGAACATGAACTATCAAATTGGACGCGATAAATAGCGTTTCCTCGTCGTTCCGACCGAAGGATAACAGCGGTTTAATTGCGGGAGCGGCTCGCTAACCGCACCGCACGCAATTCCACTAGATTAAACTTCGGAGATAATTACCACTGCCTTTTTTACTAACACAATATTAAAGAGCGCAGATAGAGCCTTGATATTACCGTTTATACTATTTAGCGTATTTTAGATGCAAATAAAATTTATTGTTTTAAGACAACTTTTGTAAAAACAAGTTTTGTTATAGCCAGTGTAAATCATTTTGTATTCCGTTGTAAACGATGCAGCTGGACAGACTGTATATAAAAGAGGAATTTGATTTATCAATGTAAGCGAAAGGATTTTTGGAAACTAAACTCCTGAGGGCTTGAAGAAAATAAAATGTTCTATGGAAAATATATACTTCATATAGATAAATTGAGTTATTTCTTGATGCGGACAAAGTCCTAGGTGACAGCTAGTATTAAGATAAATTACATGCCGTAGCTTGTGTCCGAAAATAAGTTCATCGCTGATTCGGGTTCATACTACATCGGTAAAAAGCGTACGCGTCACCCGTACGTGTGTATATATGTATCCCACTGTTGGGTTAAATCAAAATGAAGGAATGTTTTTTCTTGTTTAAAGCGAGAAATAGCACATTCATTAATTATAAAACACATATGTATATAATACAAAAATTAAAACACCTCGATTGTATAACAGTGACAAAGACCGACTCGAAACAAATCCGTTTGCGTCGCAGACAATGGCCGGTGCAATACAAAGTGTCCACATTCGACACAATAGCTTGTTGTCAATTAGCCACAAATGCTGATAGCTGTAATTGGCTTAATCACATCACAATAAGACAAAATATTAATAGTCCCAAATAGCTAAAAGGTTTTTTTATGGTAATTAGAAGGAAACGAGTCGAGGCACCTAAGTGTTACGTAACTACCGCTACCCGACAACATCCCGCAACAAACAGAAACTAGACTTATGGATGCGTAGCCAGCCTTTCGTAGAAAAGAGGAGTTAGTGGATGAGGAAAAAGAGAGAATTAGGGAATGGGAATGCGAACGGGATAAGGCATCATTCATGAGACGAAACGCAAAAGTTGAATACCTATGTTTCTCCCCATATTCTGCGAGGTCGTGGAACTTCGGTTCCGGTTCGGATCCGGTCGTTTCCAGCAATATGTGCAGTTGATGTTCGCTCTGCCACTATTTCGAAGATACAGGGCGTATCTGGGTCTGAATTCAAAATACACCACGACTCAAGGAACTACGTTCCATTTAAAAAAACAATTCGGTCAACTTTCATTCGCTTTTTGATATGTTAAGTGGTGTTTATGTTTCAAAGCTCATTATAAAATGTATGCTGATTACCCGATAGGCTAAACAAGTTCCGCAGGACAGACTCGCTTGCAGTGGGTCAATAGGCAAGAAGTAAAACGACGCTAAAGGCAATAGGTAGCTGTGTGACGTTTGTTACTTATTAAAATGCAAGGTGTATCTGAAGATAGATCTCATTAAAAAGATAGCTTTCTAAAACGTCCATCAATCTAATTTTATTGCAAAATTATTCTTAACTAACTCTTACCAGTAATATTTGTTGTATTTTGACTACTGCCTTTGTTGATTCTTTAACAGTACTGATTATTTGCCAAATAAGCCTTGTTTCGTTTTGAATCCAATATTTCCATTGTCGCAAAAGTCAAATATCTAGGGACCTTAGACAACATCAATTTATGCTCTGTACAAATGATTTATGTAAGCAAACTGAAAACATAAATTACATTATATCTGCTCTCTGTAATGTAGGTTATCTGCGCATAGGATGTCTAGAAATAGCTTTCGTCTCTTAGGGCGTGGCTAGTGAAAGTCCGGCCGGAGGGCACGGAAATGAGCCGAACTCCATATAGCTAAAGCGTAATTTCTATCTGTATAAAACACTTTTTTCTTTAATTAACACTCAATTAATACTAATAATTGAATACAATGCTAAAAGGTAAAACACGAATTGTTTTGAGATGATCACCGCCATTATTGAAGATCCATAGCACCAGAGGCGTTTAGTTGCGGTGCCTTTAACGAAAGGAGTACGTTATTGTCTTGAAGGACCCAAATCTTATAGTGTTACATATACCGTTGGAGACATGAAACCCGTAAATTTTTTAAATGTCAACCATTAAAATGGTGTTGATCATGATCATGATATTGCAAATTTTGAATGAGTATTAACCACAAGCCAAGCTAAATAAGCTTTGGATAATAATTCACCAAGAAGGAATCAATTTTGTCTAAATATGGAGTGACTACAGAAGTAGGGTAGTTTTAGATTTATTGGGTCCCTTCCGGAACGGACTATAATCGCCGGTACAATTGTAATTGTCTGGTCAGTAGGAATGCGGGTGATAAGAGATTTCTGTTAAATAATTGATTCCGATTGGGCGCGGCCTCCTTTAATTAGATTGATTTTGATTGTATTGTTCACGATGTGAGTTTTGAACAATGTCTAATTCGAACGAAGCACGCCTTTTGTGGCTTTCTGACATTTGGAACGCTTATCTACGCAGGTTAACATGAGGGGAAAATAATTATACGAAGGTCTAGGAATAGATTGCGACAGATAATCGGATTAATAAGCCTTTGTTATGTTGCCATCGAAGTTAATATTCTTCATATAAGAAGCTTGTATATATCTATTTGATTTAGTTCTTTGTTACAGCAATAAAATATTTTAAGTATTATAATATAATTGTTCATTCAAAACACAAAATGCAATAAAACCTTAATTTAAGAATACTGTCGCTGGTCTGATTATAATTACTACTTCGTTTAACAGCGACGCGTGCGCGCAACTTTTGTTTAAAAACAAAAGAAAACCTTTGAAGGAGCCTTAAAACCAACTAATGCGAAGGAATTCATGAATAAAAATACCGAACCAAAATCACTATGGCGGGCATTAGAGTTGAACTCACACGGGCCGCGCTTGTGCATTTGAATTTGCAAACCGGCTCAAAGAAGCAAATAAAAATCTCGACGTGCGTATACCTTGTTGGTGCCCTTATTTGAGTTTGAAATGAATAGCTTGGGCTTCGGTAAATTATTTGTGCCTGTTTCTGAAACGTTGCCTAAATCTTGTTATTGCAGTAATATATGACATCGCTTGTTATAAATCGCTATATTATATTATAGATTTTATTAAAATTATAGTTCAGATATTAAAATCAGGAAAGATTTGCTTGTTTGTAACGATTACAAAACTAAACTAACTAACTACTTAACCAATTAAATAATTATACTTCAGAAGTAACTAAGGCCTAACTAACTTAATTTTGTATTGTTATTAAACTTTCCAATATTCTTAAAGTCAATGTTTTACGGAAAACAAACTTCAGTTCTTGCATAGTTAATAACTTTCGACGGCTTTACCAGGCAGTCAGTCTTGTCACATTAATAAATCCCTGATAGTACTCAAAGGGTGTTCTTTTTTTGTCAAAGCGTGTTGTTTTCTAAACTAATACTATAAAAAGGAAAGATTTGATTGTTTGTTTGAATTGAACAGGCTCTGAAACTACTGGACCGATTTGAGAAATTCTTTGACCGTTAGAATCCTACATTATCCCTGATGAACATAGGCTATAGAACATTTTTAGAAAGTTATCAATCCGTATAAAATCTTCGATAATGTTACCCAGTGTGTGAAAAAATACCAAAAAAAAATCGATATATCGCGTACGCTGCGGATATTATGGACAATAGAGCAAAGTGATTCAGTATAATTTTATATAGGACATCAATATCTACAAAAAAGTCCTCTATACCATGTGTCTAACTATTCCAGTTATGTCACAATGTCTACTTTTTATGTTAAAACTAGCCCTAGGTCCGCCCCGGCTTCCTTTTTGTTCAATACCCGTACGAAGCCGGCGCGAGCCGCTAGTTTTTTTTTTTATAAAAACGAACACCTTTGACAATCGAGTAAGCTGGTGACTGGTCACATCGTGACCACCGATTTCCATCAACATCCACCAATTTTGAAATGCAGATATATGTGTTACCAACATTTGAAGATTGATCTGATTTACATTAAAATTAAACAGCGTGTTAGATGAAACCACGAGGCCCAGCAAGTAAGTTATATACAGCGTGATTTGTATCTGTTTATCCCAGCAGTTACGTCTACAATTCCCGAAAAGCTCTAAAGTATGAACCGGCTCGACTCAGGAACTACCACGACGAGACGACGAGGTCAAAATGAAGGCATATTTTATTAGGTACTTAATTAAGTCAGCTGGATTTTTACGGTTTTCGCTTCACTTTAATATTATATTCATGAAACAATTTACAAGTGCATATGATATACTAGCAATCCGCCCCAACTTCGTTCGGGTACATATACAAAAAATATCGTACATTTGTGGCTGACCGAATAGCTTTCTATTGGTGAAAGAATTTTAAAAAATGGTTCAGTAGTTTTTGAGACTATCTGGAACAAACAAACAGAGAAATCTTATCATTTTATAATAGAACAGATAGAATCCCATCGCCTCTTTCTTTGCAAAGGCTTTCATTGCATCAGTGACTAGTGATCTGTGTGATCTCATATATACCATCTAAAGTACTTACATTTCACTTAACCAATAAAGTAACATAAAACAATACGACTATAATTATTAAGTTAAAGCCATAACTGTAAATCACACGAGGTAGAATTAATTTCCGCCTCCCTTAAAACCCCCCACCGGCCCTCTGAAGTAATAATTTATCAAGCAATTCATACCGTCTGAGTTGTTATATAAAAATTAGCATACGACAGTCCAACATTTAAGATATACCGAATGTTGTGGACCGAAAGAGATGAAAATAAATTAACTTTATTCCGAATAAATAAGTACTCACGCTCGTAGCCCAGAGGGGTAGGCAGAGATCGCGTTTTTTTATGGAAGAAGGTGACAAACGAGCAAGCGATCACCTGATTTTAAGTGACCGCTGGCCATAGGCATCCGTAACAAGCAAATGAATTGTAGATTCGTTGCCTACCTTTAATGGACAGAGGAGGGGTTAAACAGAAAAATTTTATTTCCTTCTCCTATCACCCCCGTCAAATCCTCTCACTCCTTTTCTAATAAGGAACGGGACGAGGACTAGAACTAGGCCTTTGGCACCTCACTCATAAGACGACACGCAGAATACTTCTACTTGTCGCGTGTCTTCTGCGAGGTCACGGTATTTCACTAGTCGAGCCGACACATTCGTGCAACAGAAGTTGTTGCAGGCTCTTCCACTGTGATACCATTTATCACGGTCCTGACACACATGCTCTTCCTTCAGGAACATCAGGATCAAAAAATAATAATTTAAAAGATTGAGAGCAACACCACCTAGTCTAGAAATCAAAAAACTTTACTTTATTTAAGTAGACATTCTATCGTATGAATACCAACAGCAAACGTTTTGGGACGTGCTTTGGAGGTTGAGTCGCGAGTATTCGAACCAAAGAACTAACGAACTGAAGACGCACGTGACATATTGAACTCGACTAGTTAAATATAACAAAGAAACTTCGTGATATGGTAACAATATTTGTCTGTACGTATGCTAGGCGTGACCATTCAATGGTAGTAATCCATAATCTCTACCTACCCCACTGAGTTACGAACGTGAATTTTTATTTAAAATAGATAAATCATTTTCGTACCATTTGCGTCCTCTTAGGCTTTGATTGTTACAAACCAATCGGTAGGAATTATATTTTAATAATAATTTGACATTAACAAAATCCCCCGTGGTAATAGAAAATAATAGGTCTTAATTTTTTGTCCCCTTATAATAATTCCTAATTGAAATTATATTCTCTAAGGAATTATTTCAGGTTTATTAAATTGAATATTTTTATCTTATTCCTACTTGGAAGTAATATTATTAACTAGCTGTTTGTCCCAGCGTTGCTCGGCTGAATTTCAATAATATAATATTGGGATTAATAATTGTTGTTACTTGTTATACTTTGTTATACTTTGTTACTTATGGATAGTTAAGTTTTTTATATTACAAACAAACAATACAATGGATGGTTACAAGATGGAAGACTGGAGAAAGTGTGGATGGATTGTGTGAAAGAAGACACGTGTAAGAAGGTTGTGAATTCAGATATTTCGACTGATAGAGGGATATGGAAAAGAAGTACATACTGTGCCGACCCCACTTCGATGGGAAAGGGCAGGAGGAAGAAGATATTACAGACAAACAAATCTATTCTTTTTATAATATCAGTACAGACGTAATGTTCTTTTAATGAGGAAGTTTTTGATGTTTAATTCATTAAGGTTTTGTGTAAATAGACTAATCTACTGACTGACTGATTGAATTGAATCGATGATTGTCAGAGAAGACATTTTTTTTCATCCTGCCCTCTTACTTTACTGCACTTTATGTGTGGTCGGCACAGTACGACCGTAGTCCATACTGTAATAGAT
>DWTW01001489.1:0-12529 GCA_018246275.1 Papilio slateri
TATTATAACTGTATCCACATCACTGGTGTAACTTTTAAATGTATGATAATTTTATTATAATATACCCTAATATTCTACCATTTGATGTTGTGTCGATGTAATGAAAGGCTGGTACGCAATAGTTTAGCCTAATCACTATTCTTTCGATATTTAAAACCAAACCATTTTAGGGTCTTGTAAAGACCCTAAAATGCACCTGTAATCTGAAACGCGATGGCACAAAATCAATTCTAATCAATCAATTATTCGTTATATTAAATAAGACACTACTAAATGTCTAAAACTCTTGCGTCGTCGGTCTTATGAATAAAATACTGATCGAGTTATACAGTGGTTTAGTTTCACGGATCTTTACGTACAATATGAATCTACTGGCAAAATTTGTGTCTTGTACAAGGCCACATATCTCTCGCATTGGGGACCTAATGAACTCTTGTTTTCTGCTTGGTAGTTGCAAAGAAGACATGCCTTTTGCAAAGGAAAACACTCACTTTTATTTCTAAGCTAGAAAAATATAATATATTATTTGAAACTAAGGTACTCTGCAGTCAAATAGTTTTTGAGTCTAGGACTTATAAAAATGACTTAGGGACTTTTGTCAGAAGAACTAACGAGACCGAAAACGTTACGTGCAGTCTTAATGAATCAAATTACTTAATCGGGGATAAATTTTAGAAGATACCTATTTTAAATTGGATAATATGTAATGCATGATGTAAATGCACTCTCGCTTGTGACACAGAGAGTAGGTAGAAATAACAGATTTAATTTTACTTGGACTTGAGATTCATCTAGTTCTAATTTTGTATCTTTCTTAATTTTATGTATCGTTTTAAAAGTGTATTCATATAATGTATTTAATTGAAATTAAAAAAAAAAACAAATATACACATTAAAAATGTGCTAAAATATAGTATATAATAAGTGTAAAGCGTAATAAATAAGTGGTAAAGCGCGTATAGATGTGAGCGTGGTGGGTTTTAATCCCGGTTCTCTTGTATTGCAGTTTTAGCTTTTTATTAGAAAAATTACAAAGAAAATATTTGTACAAACATTTGTGCTCTGACAATTTCGGAACTTATAAGACTAACCAAATGTGGAAAATCCCATGTATTTCTGTCTACTCCTTTTTGAACATTAGCCAGAACTAAGAGAGATAACTATAGCAAAATAACGTGGGAAACTTTAAATGAAATTATCTGGTGATTCAGCAAATTCCATGCACAATGATCAATAGACATGGATAAATAATGTATCAGGAGTATAGAAAATATCACGACAATTTTATATTGTTTTATACATTAACCTTTTAAAATTGTAAGAGCATAAAAGTGTCACGTAGTTATTGCTATTTTATTTCTGCAGGCACTTATGGTTATCAAAAAAAAAGACATTAAATAGTATTCTTGTTGGATTTTTTTACTGAAATTAAGTTATATTAACAAAATAACTTAATCTGATATTCCGAATAAACTATTAATAGTAAAATTACAGATTAAAATCCGTAACCATGCTCATGAAGCTCACTCACCATAGCTCTGAAATGTGCATTGAGTTTATATTTTAAACAATTAATATTAATTTTCACTACAATTATGAATGTGTACTTCGTAAATAGTATTTGAATTTTTCATCTTGATGTGCGCTGATTTTTTTTTTCATTATTAAATTCCAGAAATTAAAAAAAAAAATTTTTGAACTAACAATTCTTTTGAGGATAAATAACAGAGCTCAGAGCTACAAATAATAATTTTTTTATCGGAAATATGATGCCATCTATTGATTTATCGCAACAATTTCGTGTTTTCCAACATAACAAGTTTCGTTTGATTCATAGTTGCGATAACAACATATAGATGGCACTTTTACATAAGTCGCATGCGCAGCTTAAGAATTTTACTCATGCGATCTATAGATGTCGCTGTAAATGCATTACTTTTGTTATAATAGATGGCGGTAGATGCTACTAAAAACATATGATCGTTTAGTTTTATTATAATTTTTGTGTACCGCCGAAACTGAATAACTTTTCTATGACACGTCCTGACCTTATCAGTATAACAAAGGAATATTACTATAGAAGTAGTATGTTACGATAATTTAATTTGATTTGAGCATAAAATGTAGGCTCAGACCGGCATTTGAAATGCTCTGCTTGTTTCTTAATTTATTTTCCGATTATGTGACGTATTTCTTATTCAAACTTGATTAAAACCATTAAAGAAAAGAATTGCTTTAAAGTGCAATTTTAATTAAAAGATTATGTTTACCAATCAACCTTTGCTATAAAGAGAACTAATGACAGGCTGTCAGGTAATATACAAAAAACTTATTAAAAAAAACTTCACAGTCTTATTAACTGGTACTGGTACTATTTAGTTTAAGAGGCCAAAAGAATTATTGTAGGCGATTTGTATAAAGTTACCGGTTGGTTCTAAGACGATAGGCGTGCCTTACAACCGGGGTGGAGTTAGACGGACTAAATTTCTAAGAAAGTGGGCGTTGCAGACTTGGGCGTCACTTTGAAGTTTATTGGCGAAGGTGCACTTTATTGAAAGTCTTAATCTTTTAAGATAAAAATAGTTTTAGATACCTATCAGATAACGTGTTTTATTCGACAAACGTTGTAACGGATTGGCTCAAATCTTAAATACCTTAGTTTGAATGTTATTTTAAAAAAAGCATTCTCTTTATAGCCTAGGTATAAATGAATCTATTTACTAGGGCACAATTATTGTAATTCTTTAATACATAAAATGGTAGGAATTATTAACACCCAAATGTTCGCATATTTTTAATACTAAAATTAAATTACGCAAAAGTTATAGGACTAAATTAATATACTAACTTGTTTCAAAGGTTGCGCTACAGGAGTTTTTCCTGTTTTCAAAGTCAGATTTCTTTAATCAGGATTTTTTTATTGAGATCGAAGCCACCGGTCGACAGTTTCTAAATCCAAATCGAACGGGATAAAGGAACAATCAATTTTATAACACGAGGAGAAAAAGAAGATTACAATCGATCAGAATTGTTGTTATATCATTCGAACGTATCGAACTACCAGAGACTCATAAATAACTAGGTATCACATTAATAGTAAATTAAGGTCGACAATAAAAGAGGGAGACAACAATAAGTAAAAAAGGCGATAAAAGAAAGAGATAGATAAAACTGAATTCAATGTTTCTCCATCTAATAACAAATGGTGTAGTAGACTGTTCTTACCGTCTTGGTAAATTCTCTATTAAAGTATCTCGTGTCTCTCGTTAGTTAGCATGTATCTATGTTTTACATCACGCAGACTTGTCATTAGAAACAAAATAAGACCCGTTTTAAATTTGGGTCTTACATTCTTCAATTTTCAGTAGTTTATTTCTGTAATTTCGTGTGTTTTCAAAAATAATAATAGGTATTGTATTCAAATTATTCCTACTTCTATCTTGCCCCGGTAAGACTTACCGGTAACGTGTCTGTTATTAGAGTTACAAGTCTTGAATATTTAAATGATGAATGAATGTTTCAACAAAAACACACGTTTCAACTTTACATGGCATGTAAAATTATTTTGATTAGCAATGTTAATAAAATATCAAATAAATAAGCTTATTATTAAAAAAATCAAAGACAAACATGATTTGTATCGATTGTACCAGGCGTACATAACGTGTGAGGCGATATTCGTGCGGACAAGGCCGGCTCGCGTGACGTAAGACGGAGGGCGGGAGGCAAGACGCCGTGAGGAAGGAGGGCCCAAGACGTAGGTGGGCGTGGCTTAAGTTAGCACTGTGCCAACAATGTATTGTTTCTAAGTTATTAAGTATTCACTTATGAATGTATGGGAGTAGGTTAGACATGTTTGTTATATCAATAGTTCAAGCTTGTGACTTTAATAATGCGGAGTAAGTTGATTGAAGTTGTTTCTTGTATTCTTGACGCGTGATGGGCTTATAAATTTCTGGACTTCGATGTCTAATTTGTATTGCCTAGCCTAGACGAATAGCCTAGAGTATCTATTTGTAAAAGTACACCGACTGAAAGACTTTAACTGGTATTAGAGTCTTTTACAAAATAATGATTACGATGACGTTACCTACAGACTTAATAAATCTACGATTCCTAGTATTAGTTTAGTGGTATATGTATTTATTGATAAAATTTGTTTTACAGAAAAAACTCACCAACCATTGAGAGTCGCCACGCGCTGACAAACCATCAATATGTGAGTATTTACAAATACTTAAGTCTTTTTTTAATTAAAAATGTTTCACCATACAATTTTTGGCGATTTATGGGCGTGAATAGTGTGAAATATTATTGAATCAAAATTAAAAACCGACGAAGTCGCTCACAACAGATGATTTCTTAGAAACGAAAGCTTTTAAGTTTTACTTAAAAGCTTTACAATTTTAAAGCGGATCTGAACTTAGAATCAGTTGCTATAATTCTGAAATAATAGCTAAAAATAGCTCTAGTCCAGCTAGATCGATAAAAAAAATACACAGTGTCTAAAGATTATAATCTAAAAGTAGATAAAAAAAATCTTCAAAATAAAAATAAAAAAGCAAAGGTTAAACTTGACAAAGGAAAACATCTGGTGCTTCTAGAATGGGGGTAGTCACACAAAAAGTGTCACGTTTTGAATGCATCCTCCAGATAAATTCAACGACTTGCCGGCGCAAGTTTTTAGAGCAGATAACGAGATCGGATAGCGAGAGAGAGAGAAAGAGATCCGACGACCTACAAAGGCCCACCGCGCTGAAGCCACGCAACTATGAACATATTTCATTATGAAGGAGCGCGCGACGAGTAATGATCGCTAAGAATTCCGCTCCATCGCTCTCTGTTCTTAATACAATACACCGAGTAAGATCCACTAGATGTGACATGAACGTATCTTTGACGACAAGTCTAAACAAATTTAAAAGGTCTTATTAGATTTGTGGAATTTAAAAGTTTATTTACTTTATTTAAAACTACTAGCTTTTACCCTCGACTTCGCTCACATCGTAACTGTCGAGGTATTGGCAGATTGGCTTCACACGCATACTGATACGATGTCCGTAACTGTTTCTTGCTTTGTTTACTTCATTTTTAAAATGTTATCTTGTTACAAATTATTATTTAAAATTGAATTAACCTGTATTACGCGTTAAATGAATAATTATAAGTTTTGCACATGATTTCCTACTTTATAAAGTAAAAAATTGAAGATTAGTTTAGCCTTTAGAGTGTTATAGTGTTGGTAACACACAAACAAACATACATTCGCATTTTAATACTTAAAAATAATTAGTTAGCATGTTATTTTCATTTGCCTTTATAAACTGTGTTATGCTAGCATATATGGGAGATCGGGACGCGCTCCGGTCTGCTATGCCTACGTTATTTCTTTAATCCTGTTGCCACGGTCTGGGAGACAGATTATACGTGCATTAACGTTAACTCCCTTTTACTTTAATCGTACGCGCTTCCCGAACAAAAGAGCTTATCAACATAAGCAGGTGTGTTCTTAGAAACTTGCGGTTTTTAATTAAACGAAATAATAAATTTACGAGCTATTTTTAATCTGTATTATAACGCAACGTGCTATAAAACAGTTACTGGTTTTAGTTACGCCACTAATAATATCGTTGGAACTTCGTTTTTTTTTATATCACTGTTAAAATAATAACAAATATCGTAATAAATTACGATAACTTATTTCGTTTTAAAATTATGATTAGATTTTCTATATGAAGTGATAAAATATCATACATTAAAATTTACGACTAAGCTGATCAATACTTGCTTTCTTTCACATTTCGGATTTCATGGTTAAACCGTGATTCAAGGTAGGTAGGCAGAGATATTAACTTGTCAAAGAAAAGAAAATAACATATAAGATGTATATGCTTTTGTGAGGAAAAATAAAAAATATGATTTATTGATTAACGATGCTGTAAAAAATTTATCGTTACATAGAAATCGTATTAGTTGTTACTTGTAACACATTTTTGTATCATTAATTTGTACCGTAAGATGAATTATAATTAATCTTTAATCTTCTTAATTCATTTTTTCAGTTCGTCGAACTACCAAGACTTGTTTCTAAGTTACAAATAACGTTAGTTTACTTTGTCACCTAAAAAATCAATGATCAATGAATAATACTGTAATACCTACTAGTATTAATGAGGGACGAGTGAAGAAATGAAAGGGATGTGTTAAGACCGTGCCAAATTCAAATTTGTAGCCTTTGCCTTTCCCGCTATGTTCCGGGCAAAAGGAAAGAATATTTTTGAATTCAACCCCTATGGGGTCAAAACGGCATTATATACTATTGTATGAAAATTCGTAAGCGTCATCAAGCGGGCGAAGTCGCAAGCAGCATATATTATAAAATTTGTCTTCGAAGTCGTACCGAGGTGTCCTCATCGAGCACCGCGTGCGAGTTTCGAACGTTCCCTAATGAGATCCTCCTCGGTGGAGTTTGTACAATGGGCGCGCAATGCGTGCGTTTTCTTTTTGTTTTTTTATAAATCTCTTTCCCTCCCCGTCTATTTTCTAGAACGATTCAAGGACCGCCAGCATTCAGTCCTCCTGGGAGCGTTTAAAAAGATGCAGTTTAAGTAATGATTCGACATGAGCGCGAAGCATCGCGAAACGAGGCTGCATGCAGTGCTTTTAATTTAGTTAGTGGGGCTATTGTGAGGCCGCCTCTTACCTGATGCGAGAGGTTTATCTTGACGTTGCGGGCTACGGTTTAGATGCCGTACGTTATTATATGACTAGTGTAAATATGGACGGGTATATTAGGGAAATACGTGGAGTGTCGTACGGGGTTAAAGTTTTATTTTTTTGTCCCGCAGTTTTATGTACAAACTTTTTTATATGTTGTTATTGTAAGGATATTGTAAGCAAGTAAATATTACGTCTCCATACTATATATTCTAAAGACCAAAGTGTCGCTTAAAATATTGTTAGTTGTTGCAAAGGCTAATAAAGACATATTAACGAATAACTTAAACGACAAGATCGAACGAAGCTTGCACCAACTTTGGATGTACTGATTACGAACCGGAAACATTAATTTTCTGGCTTACCTTGGAAATTACAGAAAACAAGCGTATAAGACTCGAACTTATATGATGAACAATTATAAAGGTTGTCAAAAGTAGGAAACTTAGGTACCGTAGTTAGACCTACGTTACTGGCACCATAGTATCGGTAATCTAGGTTTGATCATATAGAAGCGATAAGCACCATACAAGAATGCTTGCTCAAATTTGATCATCGATTAAATTGCGTTAACAAGAACACGCACCCTCCTGTTTCGTAAAGCGCCTATTTTTATTTTATTTTCTGCGACAACTACTAGATGGCGTTATTCTTAATGTTAAAATTAAATTATTTTTCTTATCTTAACACATTCGCTGCTCACCACTCGGACCCGAGTGAGGCGGGACCATAGTAGCGGTGCCTCCCACTCGGATCCGATCCGGCGTTCATTTAAAAAAAATATTTTTCGGATCCGAGTGTTCGGCACCTGGCATGGTGTGTGCGAAATTTTTTTTAATTAAAATAATGATAAACTTGTACAATATACATTGATCCATATTTTCAAACATTCATATATACTTAATCGAAATTCGCCTTAAAAAAATTGGCACAAGGCTATTAATTTTATTTATTTCGTAGGCAGTGAATGTGTTAATAGTCATCGGTCTTTTATATATGACTTTTTTTTTAATTTTCATGTCGATCGAACCTTTATAAGTTAGTGAAAATTATATCGTAAGATTCCGTTACATAGATGCGTGGATACATACCAAGTTAATATAACCGCGTTAAAAATAAATAAAAGAAAAAGAAAAAAAACTGGTAACCTTGTAATCCGAGTGAAACATGAAACGTGGCCGTCGCCTTCAGTATATACCAGAAGACATAAGTGAATTTAAATTTGCAGAAAGTGAACGGGAGTATAAATAGTATAGGGGTGTATCTATACAATAATTATGTGTCTCCGACGTCACGGTAGATTCGTAACGTAATCCTCACGAAAAAAGATACGTTTTTTAATCAAACGGGCCCCAATCGGACACTGATTTAAGTCGGGGAACGTTCTCGAAAGAGAGGCGAGAGGCTAGACTGCGACAAAGTGACTGCCGGAGTTTCCTGTGTCACTTTAATTACGAGAGCCATCTTAAGCCGACGATTTAGCGCAGCATCTCACTCGAGCCTCCTGCCTCTTAGTTTTAATGGAGGGCCAGATGCACCTCTTTGGACGCAGCCTACCAAAGTCTTTTAGCTTTTGATGCGCCTTTTAAAATTTGTCTTTATGCGGCCCACGGGCGTTTTGTGACGTCGTGATAGTGTAATGCAAGTCCCGCCGATTAAAAATCTAATCGGTCTTGTTCGAATATCGAACTTAGCTCGAATCGAAGAACGAAAATAGTGTTTCTATTTATTTTATTAACACTTATTTTTCCACTATTAGAAATTATTTACCAAAAACTGGTACTTATTTAACAATCGCAACACCTAGACAGTATTTAAATTATATGAAATTTATGCGACGGAGGATCATTGAGGCGATTCGTGGAGAATTTCTAAATCCAGCAGTATACTGTTGGCTGATAAAAAATAACTTTACCCCTTATTGTTGCGTTGCGAAAAAACGCTTTAGCGAAAATAGTTTTGACGGCTTTGGCAATCTTGTCACGTAGATATGTGACGTGAGGACGTATGTGATACGTGGAGTTTGATTGAGCCATATTTATTTGAATTTGGCAAGCCCATTGTGATAGATTATAGACTCATGGTAATTATTGCCAACCACACACTATCAATTGGCCGCGAAATAATGAAAAGTGGCGGCAAACTTAAGGGAGCCCTCCTAATTACTTTCTCGTCGTTATTCCAGGGACTCCTAATGCGAAAACTTTAAAACTCTTTGAGCACGCCTTTATATTCGTAAGTGACGATGCGTGAAGTGTTAGCACCCAAGTTGCCGTGAAAATGTGTGCCTTCTACACTCGTGGCGAGAACACGCGGGGACAAATTCGCACCGTGAACGTCACGCTTGGATTAAGAACAGATAAATAACTGAAAACATATTGTGAATAAGATGGACGTTTTATCTTAGATATACGTTAAATCGTATTCTAGTTTTATGTCACGGATGTAATGTAAAAAAAATTAAAACTACATCACTGGGGATAATTCTTGTGTCATTTAAAAAAGCTATTTTAAGTCATTTAAAGCTAGTATACATGGCTATATAGTGGCTATATAATACGGCCAGTAATTAAATCCGAATTGGGTTTTCCACATGGTCGGCCTTTAATGACCATGTTAAGTTCTTTCCCTGAACGTGATTGCATGTACACTCACTTGCACTTTATTTTTCTAAATATCAAAAAGTCGTAGCGATAATAAGATAAAATTAAGCATGGACTAAATTTTAAATATGTAATTATAATTAACCCGAAAACATTTCAATTTTATTCCATGCAGTTCAGTTTACAGGTCGAATTCATGCCCGTATGTCCTCGTCAGAGAACCAACCACGGTGTCTATTCAATTTACGACGTCTCGTGAGCAATTTGCTCCTGCGTCAGGCCGCCGGCGTTGAAACACTTTTCTTTTGTGAAAAAGCGCCATCTCACGACTGCTTAACGATTCATTTTCGTTTTCTTCAACATATATACTATCTCATGAAAAGACCGCACTAGTTTCTAATTTAATATGTTTTATATCAAAGGCTACGTTTGTATTTATTTACTGGACGACGACGTCATAAGCAAGCCATGTATTACTTGAGGTCTTTGAAATTGTAATTTGTGCTGGTGACGACTGGAAAATTATGGAAGTCGCAATCAAAGAACTTTGAATGGGGTCCGCTTAAGATGCTCCCTCTGATATAGCTTGTGTCAAACGGGCAATTGAAAAACCACTCACTACCGTACACCTTAACAGGGTAGCCAACATAAGATGGTGTACTCATATTTTACCACAAATTATTTTATTTCTTTCCGATTCGTTTGTTTGTTTGTTTGCTTACAAAGCTACATTATCAACAAAGAATATAGGCTCTATTAATTACGTACAATATTAAAATTGACCCGTATTGCGCTGATAGTATTTTCATTAAAAGGGTAATTTTAATGGAATATTTTAAGGATATTAAGAAAATAAATAAAAAAATTTTTTTATTAGATTCATTCGTATATGATCCCAATATTTTTTTTATGTCCACAGTACTTACTCAATCAGTTAATTTTAACTGCTGAGTTATTATTAATATTTCACGCATACATAGGTACAAAATTGTTTTTAAACATATCCTCATACCCAGACAAACATAAAAAGTAAAAAAGGAACAGTATTTAATAACAAAACAATGTATGACAAACTATTCATAAGCTTTACCTTAACACATTCATTTAAAAGATTTTCGAAATCGGATCAGTAATTCCGGATGCTGCCCACTCAATCTATCTCATTATAAAATTAGGATAGAAAAGAAAATGTATATCAAATATGCAATTTTTACCTACTTTCAATTAATACGTTAAATATCTACGACGGACATATCAAATAAGCAGTTTAGCAAAATATTTTTTTACGAAAACTACCTCTATAATTAAGTAGGCTGTATGAATATCCTTATATATTAATTAAGTTAAAAAAAACTTAATTAATCGTGGTCCAGGAAACGGTAGCAAGTAATGGCGGAAGCATCGCCGTCCAATACCGCGGGCTCGTTGGAGAGTGGCCGAGGCTCTTTGAATTAAATTCGCTCATACAACATTAGTATGTGCTAGTTAAGTTATTAATTATTTTTATTTAGAACTCGCTTCAATGAGCCAGGATCGAGGCATGCCGTGCTTCAGCTCTCTCGCCACTAATGGCATATTGGTACTGCGTCGGTCCTCGCGTTGGTTCTCTCTTTAAATAAATGAGCTCTTACGTTCATTGCATCCATCTAGAGTATACCGTAGATCCGCCAACATGAGCGTACGAGATTTAAGTTAGTGTAATAAATACAAACTCGGCGCTTGTCCAAGAGAAGATATCATATAACCTTTCCCAATAAAGGGTTAGAGATTGATGTATAATTGATACACTTATTATTATACTGCTTATTTTTTATCCATTTTATTCGGTCACACGATAGGAAGTGTTGATTGTGGCTTGTCATCGTCTTACCTACGGAAATAGTTTTATCAAATGTAGGACGTTTATTGAAATAGTCGTCTTGTCTCTAAGTACTTTTAATATCTTATAGTATTTTGAGGTTTATGCAATAAATATAATATTAATTATAAAAGTTTATAAGTATTATACGCGTAAAAGTTTAAGTCGTACGAAGAGAGTAAGAGTGGGTTATAAAAGAAAGGTATTAGATTGGACCAGGTGTTGATGGAAGACAGATGTCGGTGGCTTACGCGCGTCACGAGGGGCGCTTGGGGAACAATGCGCATTGTGTATGCAGGAATGCGACGCCAATGCGCCCCGAATTGTTAACTTGTTCATTTATAAATTATGCATATACGTAATCGAGCAGGTATCAACTAAATCCGTACAACTTGTTATTTTAATGAAAAACGGAACGTAAGATAGCGTACGATAAAATTATCTCTGTAGGTAATCCTGAGTCAGAAATATTAGTGACCATTGGGAAAGTACGCATAGGAGACATATATGTATAAAAATAAAATAAATTTGTATTAAATCCCCGGTTTAAATCCGAGTACTAATTCTGAAACTTGGACAAGTTATCTAATTTAATGAGCCTTCTATACAAAAACCTGTATTTTTTTACAATAATTAAAGCATTATGTAATTCTTTAGCAGTGTCATATGAAACACATGTTGAAAAGTCCTAGTCCTTCTCAGGTGCCGACCGCCGACCCGTTCGTGTGTGCGTGTTTTATTTTAGTTGTATCACGGCCCCAGCACTTTAAACAGGCCTCGTTTCTCCTCATTTTCCTTTCTTCATTGTGTTGTAAACAGTGTGAAAACTTTTCTTGCCTTTTGTTTTTCTTCTGCATTTTTCACAAGTTGCCGCTTTTGTATGCGGTCGCCTCTTGAGGAAGTATGATTTTTTTCTCTCCTAAAAGCTTCACCGACGGCGAAAATTATTTCGAATTGCTTTCGTAAAACGACTATTAGTTTCATTTCCTTTCTTTAGAATTTTCCCTTTTTTGTTAAGACCTTATGGCCATTTTGTGTTGATAAAAAGAAAACGACGGGAAAGTAATCAAAGACCTTTCTGTTTTACGCTTAAAAGAACTATGTGAAAATTAAAACATTGAAACTAGAAATCAAAAAATGGTCGTAGGTTGGATACTCTTCTCTGATATCCTTCTTAAGTAAGGTCATATATCAAATAAAAAAAACATTATTATTAGCAAAAAATAGTACAATAAAAGAGTCGGTGTAGGAAGTGAAGTACCGAATTCCTGAAAATGTGTCTAATTTCGGTGCAAATGTAAATAAAAGCAAAAGAAGAAATCATTACATTCATTATCCTTCTCTTATAGAC
>DWTW01001490.1:0-12528 GCA_018246275.1 Papilio slateri
AAACTTGCCCTCAAAAATAAAAAAAAAATGTATTAAAAATGTTATATCCAAAATCAAAACAAATTGACTGACACAATAGTCAACATCGTAATAGATATAATTGACACCAAGCAATTAAGTATTGAAGTGAAGATGGACCGGGCATACACTAAGAAGTAATCAAGAAAATAGGAGCAAAATTGTCACAGATTGGTATCCCAGAAGATGGGAAGACGAGCTAAAATTAACAGCGGGTCCCAATTGGTGAAGGGTCTCTAGAGATAAAAAGCAATGGACAGAGGAGGTCTTTGCCAACAGGCACACTGAGCTCAGAGATATATTGTAAACATAAATTTAATATAACCTATATGTAAACTTCAGGATAAGAGGCTTAATGTATTGAGCAATCAACCGGAAGTATATCAAAAGACAATCTTTACTCCCAATAGATAGTACAAGTACGAAAGTAATAGAGTGATCTAATAATACGTGACGGTATCTCCCATGGATACCCGGTGGCGGGGCGGAAGATATCAGACAACATCCTGCAGATAGCGAGGCCTTTGATTAATCGTTATATTGAGAAAAATCTCCGTGTAAACATGCGTAGACAGATCACTCTTACGAAATTTTGAGGTTGTTAACTTTGATTTTAAAATTGTTTGTTTTTTTTATTAAATGAGATACATCAATTGATTTATATTAGCGTATGCTTTTATTGTTCTCTTACATTCTAGACACAATTGAAGGACATTGTAGATTATAAAGTCATTGAACTACCATGGTTTGTTATCGTATCTTTCAAAGCAAACAGAACGCGTTGCAGTGCAAGATTGTTGTAAAACTATTTCACTGTCGACGGTGGATATCCTATGCATCTCGTTATCGTATTAAATTTATTGGTGGATTTAACAGGAGGGGGCTTACATAGATATTCTTATAAAGGTTAATGCTGACTAGGCCCTACGCTTTGCCATTTCAAGTCACTAAGTATAGTTGAGGAGGCATCCAGAAGGCAAGCAGTGACATGACAGAAAAAATATACCGAGCAATAAACCTCTTTTTATTTTAATTTTAGTTAATATAAATTTATATAATTTAAGTTAATTTTAACGCTTAACTTTTTATGGATGACAAGTCTATTCTATACGGTTGCGACTTAAGATTTTGTGTTTCCTTCGTATGTGTGATGTCTGTATGATTTGGTATGGATGTAAATTTAATTAGACGCGTGTCCCTGCGCGGCGGTGCGGCGGTGTCGCCGCGAGTCTCGTGCAGCCGATGTTTTTCATAGTTTAATGTGTTATTTTTACCAATATGGCGAGCGAAGGGCGGCGCCTTTGATCCGCCATCAAAGGGCCTGCAGACGGGCCGACAAGCGGCGACATAAAATTACTCTTGTGCAAACATAATAAACATGGAATCTGTAAAAAGTCGAACTATTCATAGAATCGATCGATCGGCTGATCGACCGGGGACTAGCTGACGAGTCCTGGGTGGTAATCAAGTAATAGTACATTTTATTACTACATCGATATCTTCTACAATACATCTAATGAAAAACAAATTGCCTACTTTGTCACATTTGGTGACAGATAAGGCAATAACATAACAAATAAATCTTAAGACTTTTAATCCTATTGGGACGGACAGTAAGACCTAAAAGAAACAGAGGCCGTAAGCGAACACCTGGCACAAATCTTAGTAAGTGTAAGATTGTACGTATTATGTCACCGATCGACTGTGAGTTTCAGCAGTTCATAATCAGACGGCATACTACGGCATATTATGAACTGTCAGCAATTGTGTGATATGAACGAATCTAAATTCACAATTTGACGCCTCCACAATTAATGTATCCACAGTTTATAAACTGTCGAAGTCCAATCGCCAAATTGTAAACTGATATCTTGACATATACACTACTGACTTAACTAATTTGTTAACTTTTTAAGTTATAGGTGTTACATTTAGTCATAATAGGAGGAGAGGTGGAGAGTACTATTTATGACAATTATTTTATTATTAGGGTTGGAATGACAGCTGCTGGTATCGATTTCTGAATTCGGTCGAACCGTTTGAAGCTTCACTATTTTGAAGCACACGAGTTAAGAAAAGAACTGACACAAAGCGACCAAAGACAATTTGACGGCAAAGGAAACAAACCGACGTCTCTTTCCGACACAGCCCTACAAAGAGTGAATAAACAGTGTCGGACATAAACGACCCGCGAGGAAGTGGTCGGACAAACAAAACATTAGAACTGATTAAGTACAGTTTTTTTTATGAGAGACACGCGGTGCCGACAGCCGTGTTAGAGTGAGATATCTATCGCTTTACGCTTACAAATCTAATCTAATAGTGTATTAATACCAAATAAAAGAGCGTACTCCTTTCTTAAGGGCTGAAACACATTGATTGTATCTTCAGGTTCGACACTTAACTTCAGGGGACCCGTTGGTCGATTGCATCCTAATCCTATCAAAAAATATAACTCTTTCGGTACTGTATAATATAAAGTAATCATATTTCGTTCGCTCTGCTTTCTTTTAGACATTTAGATAATATTAAAATAATATTTCGTTTCCGCTTGAAAAAAAAACTTGATCATTCAACTAAGTCTCAAAAACTCCTTAGATTAAATTCCGATACATTGATTAGCGGGTCTCGATAATCGTATTTATATTTCCCACTGATGGCAGGAAGTTGAAAAAAAAATAGAAAAATAAACATAGAAAACGTTTAGATGTTCTCAGGGAGCGATTTTTGTACCAATATATTGTACAAACACGGAGGTAGAACGCTAAATTCCATATCTTGAACCGTTTAGCGAGTAGATGTTATAAATTTGTGGGATAGTGTCGCAGCGGTTACAAAAAAAGGAATTGGGACCTCCTTAGGGTCCGCTTCGTTTTTGTGGGCTGCATGTTTTTCTGTTTGTGTTGTTACAGAAGCATTAGCTTACGCCAATGGGACGCTCGAAGCGGCGTCGGACAATGGTATCCGTGCTCGGTTACCAATAAGTAACAGTTTGCTTTTAAACCTTTCGATGGACATTGATTTTTTCATTCATTGGCTGATGTTATTCTAAAATATATGTACAGTAACACATTAAAGTATTCGAGTCGTTGGTAACCGAAAAAACTGCCATATAGAAATAAGCGAGCATAATTTCACTGACATGGGAGCGATAGAGGTGCGAGGATATACGAAACGTTAATCCATGAATCCCTGCCTACTCTTTACGATGACATGTGACCCTTTCAAATAAAGACTGTCATAATATATTTTCATAGCGCTGTCTGCTTGTCTGTCATAGTCAAGATCTAACTTAATTTATTTAACGTTCGTCTTGGTATCAACATATAAAACTTATATCTAATCTGATTAATTAAAACTGAGAAGTTCTTGGTATTTTGTGGGTAGTCGGAACTGCACTACGGCGCCTTGCTGTTATCAGTCAAAGGTAGGGTCCGCAAACAACGCGCAGCGTCGTTTGTTCTCGTTGATGACACTGTGCTAACATTACTCGGATTGTTTTGAAATCCGCGTCCTCGTGTGCGTGCACGATGAACTTAAGTGTTGCCAGGAAATAAAAATTATAGCGTAACTTACAATCCTTGGTACTGATGTATTTTAGGAAATCGATTGATTGAATTTAAATAAAGTCTCAAAATCCAAGTTGCGGGCTTTCTATCTCCAGTCTTGTTAAAGTTTTGAAAGCTTAGGCTTAACTTAATGACCTTAGACAAATTAAACCTGTTCATACCACTGTAAGTACTATCAACTTTACTATGTATTACTATGAATGTACTTAAGTTATTTGTGTACTGCAAGCACGAGGAAAACGTTTAAACAAAGTCTAAGACGTTATGATTCACTGATATGCTTTCTGATTCAATAGGTGCATCACGGTAGGTTCTCCGACCACATTCAAGGCTCGGTTGGGCAACACGCAAACAGCCGTAATCTACGTTAAACAGAGGCGGGGTGAACGCTCCGATAGCAGCCTTATCAAGTTTATGGACACCTATGATCGTCTCCTACTTGGTACCATAAACTATCACTAGTATTTTTTATATAAACCGAGAAAATCCGTTATTTAAAAACGGAAAATCATGCCATTTTTCCTTTTTATGTATTTTTGTTGTATTTATACTTTTTTCTTTTATTTAATTCAATGTGGTTATGATTAAATTGTAAATTATTATTCATGTACTTGTAGAGGAAATATAATAATCGTTTGACGTCTGACCTCGTCTACAGAATGCTAAATATCAGCAGCTATGTTAAATGAAAATTATAGTTTAACAAGGGTAATGGCTGTAACATCTTTAAAGATAAGCAGATACAAGCGAGACCAGACTTCGCGTTTCGAAATCACAGATTTACATATATCTTTGTAACGAATTCTTTAATTTAACAGTAAGTGGAAGATGATTTTTGTTCCTTCGAGTCGGATATCTCACCTGATTTCGCGTTTAATGTCATCGTAGTCGCGCTGCGTATCGAGTCGGGCCTCCAGGCGCGCGATGTGCTGCTTCTTCTCGTCCAGACGTTCCTCCAGGCGCTGCAGCTGTTGCGAGTGCGCCTCTTGCAGTGCTGACAGCGACGCCTGGAGACGACGCACGTCTTCTACGAGCTGCGCGATCTGGAAAGAAATACTTGATTTTAGTATTTAATTACTACAAATCATGAACACGATTTTATTTAAAATTGCAAAGCATTTGCTTCCACATAGTTCATTTATGTAGCAAAATTATTAAATCCATCTATGCAGCTATAATCCAATTACCGTGACTCTTGTCGATTGACCTTGTGTCCTGTGAAGGTAACATCGGTGAACAGGAAACATCATCGTTTAACGAAATATATTCGAGGGTTTTTTCGCAAAGGTGGGTGGCAGTCGCCTATATGTCAAAAAACTCCTATCCTAAATTTCAGATTTTTTTCGGTCCATATATGTATTTTAAATATTGTATGTTAATAATAAAATACTGTATATGTTATTTCTGGATAACGTTGTAATTTAGCTTATTAATAGTTAATTAATTATTAAGCTAGTTGCAGCAGTTTCATAGTTACAAACAAACAGGCATTTCCTCCTTATAGTATTAGTATAGGTATCAAAGTATGATCTCACCCTTGATTAAATTTATATGACAAAGAAGTTTTAAATATTATTTAAATATGTAATGAGACATCGTAATTACGATAATTACGGAAACACCTACAGTAAAATTGTAAAGCTTGATTATAAAAACGTTACGTCGCGTCAGTTATTTGGTAAAAACGATTAATTTATTCTAGAATTATTATATTTATTACTTGAATGATCATTTATACAACGCGTACCACATTTTGGATTTTATTTAAAACTTTATTCATCAAAATAACTATAAATGAATATTATACCTTCGCAGAGGTTTTATTTTATATGTCACCGGCAGTCAAGCATATAAATAAGGAAAAATAATTGTAAATTGATATTGTCTGAAACAAAAGGTTGGTTCAAACGGTGATGATAAAGTAAAATAAATTATATACGGAAAAAAACCTCTTGATTTTCCGGCTTGTTATTTGGACAGTAAAATCCAGATTTATCTATCGATCTACCTACATATGCACGGTTTCTGGATTATGCATTACAGTCTTTATTACGAACTATTAAGGAGTAAATTTGCTTGTTATAACTATAATGATTTAAGTTGTAAGCCCGATCGAATGAGTTAAGACTTTATCCATGTTGATACATACAAAAACGGTTTTTAATTTATCTTCTTTTCCTGTATTTTCTTTATCATATGTTTTAACTTTTTATAGATTTCTCAGAACCACTAAAGTACTAGAATTTGTTTTATTATATCCCTTTCCGCATGATTGATGGAAAGGTGTGTTTTATTTTGTTTTTGCAAATTGAAATCGCTATCGCTTGTGAATGTGTCTACTACCTATCAGCCTCGCAAACGTATTATTTGTCGACCTTCGGAAGATATCAATTGTTGGTGCCGTTGGCGCTGAAGCGTGTTGATTCGTATCGCGAGATAGATGCAGCGGATATCATAAGATATCGCGTCTGCCGCTAAGTCAGTGGCCTTATGCCGGAGACGGACTTGGATTTCAATGTCAAATTTATTTTAACTTTATTAAGAGGTGTTACTTATTATTGTTTATTTATGGTGTTCTCCTTAAATAAACAACAATAAGCAGCTCCATAAATAAATAAGAAGATGACAACATGTTTTAGGTTAATGTGTTCGGCAGTGTTAGACACACATGTGTTAGACTTTGTCAATCTTTGATGTTGGTTTTTGTACGATCGCAAAATAACGCCGATCTTAATTATCTCATTACGTAAACAGGAAAGATAGAGTGATACATAGTTAATCGTTCTATTCTAAGTCATTCTTAAAGTCTTTATTTAACACGCACATAGACACTATGTAATAGAGTTACACACATGTAATGAGTATTTTAACGTTCACAATGCGTCATTATTATAAATGACAAATGAGATTTTCGTGATAGACAAGATAATCGCCTTCAAAACACTTTATTCCTTATTATATCAGCTATAGAGTACACACTATGCTGAATTATTAAGAATTCGGGCAGTTATTTAAATATTAAATATAGTCATTAATACAAGGATGCAAAGTTGAAAATCACTCGAGATCATTGTGTCGCCTTGACATCTACATGTATCTTTGGTACATATTAGTATTAAATACCACGGCAAATATTGTCACTTTGACAGGACCTTGAGCGTTTGACATAATGCGGTAAAATGGCGGCAATAAATTTGTCTTTTTAAGTTTTTGATTCATTTACTACGGTCATAAAGTGTATTGCGACGTGGATTTTATCATATACGTTGTTAATTACTATAATTATAGATAGGTGGTTGTTTAAATATCCTTGAGATTTAGTTTTTCAAGTTGACAAATATGATAAGTGAAGCAATAAATCTAATAAAATTTACTTCGTATTTCTTTAATAATTTGATATACTAAGTGTATTGTAAGCAATAGTTTACTGTCCTAAAAGTTAAATGTTACCTTTATCAACTGCCTTGTAGGATTGTAGGGTTTGAAAACAGAACCAAAAAACCTTACAAAAGGGAACTGAAGCCCTTGAAACAAGCGTTTCGTTGCGGTGTTGCTATAAAGCTAGTCTATAAAAGTCGTGTAAACACATATCCCGTCCCATTCAAATAGTACACTCGACAACATAAAAAGTATTAGCCGAAACGAAATTTCGCCCGGGACAGACCCGCGAGTAATTATTGTCTTAATTCGGCCCTGTACTGACCGCTATTAGGACACTGGTACGTGTCAAAAGCGGACGCGATTTATACATAGAGATAGAAGATTAAAACTACACACCCTTTACTCATAATACAAGTTATTTAACTATTCGTACATTATAAAAGAATCTTGAGCCTTAAAAGCTAGTTTTTTACGGCAACAGTGAGAACGTACAAATAATTTATGGTATCAGATCACCAACCTATTAATAATTTGTTTTGTGACATACTGCTATTTCGTTTATTAACTTCATAAATATCAAATTATTTGTCGACGTGCGTTCGTACACTTTAGAATTATTCAAGAGGAAGGTAAGACTTTTATAAATAATGTGATGAACTTGGTTCTTTAAATGTAAGTTTATGTTTAGAGTGTATTTGACATCTAAGATCTGTTATGGATTATGGAATCTCTTGTAACTTGGACCTCCCGCAAGGGCTGTTCCTTCTGAAGGGTTAAAGGGCGGCCCTCGACAATTACCTACAATCATTACTATGGACAATTATGTTTTCGACCGCCGACCGCCCAGCGCCACGGTTACAGGTTTTTATTGAAGCCTGAACGTTTTTAGTTTAATTACAACCTCCGAATGGTCGGCCCGTCCTATGGTGATTACAGATCCCACTCGATTTGGATATTTTCTATGCTTCAAGACTTACTAGTAACATTGCAAGTAAATGAAGTCGATTCTGATGTTATTAAAAAATATCATATTTGTATTGATTGAATTAATTGGCAGAGGTCTGACTGTAAACCTTACATCGTACATTATATACGTACAGCTTAAATATGTAGGAACTTGTTCTTATGTCTCTCAAAAGGCATGTATGTTTGTCCCCGATAAAATTCATACGTAGTTTGAAATCTATTACGATGTAACGTTGACTTCTTGTCACTAGAAAATGCTTTAACCTTTAGAAAATGTTGTAAAGTTTCTGAGCTGAATATAATGAAGTAATTATAGGATATACAGTACTTAATGATCGCCATTACAGTACGATATAGGCGTGTTATTACATCGGCGACAACTTCCGATGCGTATCTCGCTGAAAAATGGCCGACCGAGCTCATTCTTTCCGCACGGGGGCGCTGGAGGCCACATGCAAATAGTTGAAGTGTCGCCGCTCGTAAATCCGCCGCTAATGTCTCCGGTCCTTTATCGCGAAGGCTCTTCGATTTTACTTTGCAGTTCTAGCTTCAAGCGCGAGGGAATATGACATTAAAATACGCAGCTCCGTACAGCACAGTAGTGCACAGTGCTAGCCCGTGTCTAATCTCATGGCTTCGTATAACTGTATCTTAAACGTCCCTAGTATTGTTTTAAACTACTGGCTGAAAGTCATATGTGTGACTACAAAATTGTTTTCTTCTTAAAATATATCACGGGATAAAAGGTTTTTTCAATTCCGTATGTCTAGTGACTACTTTGTTCATTAGCTACAGGTTATACTTCGCTATTTAGCACCTGTTAAGTTATTTAAAAAGTCGACTGATTTAATTTACAATGTCTAATGAGTTACTTGGTACTCAGTTGTATTCATAACTGGGAAGAAAAAAGTACAACGAAGTGGACAATGGCACAGAATGAACGAAAGAGAACAGAAGAAACGACCGATATTAACAAAAGAAACAAAGCAAAGAGAAAGCACGTCAATACCAATAGACCGAAATTCAAATCCAATTCGCTCCCTGACAATCCGTCGTCATAAATTTGTACAGGGCTCAATCACAAAAGAAGTGCTGAAAGACAAGAGGCCGAATAAAAAACGCATAATACGCCATTTTCCTGTCACAAAGTGGAATTCATGTCGGCGATCTGTCAAACTGGTCAAACATGAGCAAATTGGCGGGCTACCGTTATTACTCGACAAAATTTAAATGACCCCTCGAATGCCCAGGCGAGCCCCGGCGACGGCGCTTCTAAATTCGAGAGCAAAATCCCGAGTACCAACTGTTAAAAACAAAAAGACGTTCGGATAGCTTCTACGTACTTTTCTTTTTTCCACGTCTATGGTACTGTATAGTTCGACGATACGAATTTCATTTTGGCGAAAAAAATGATAAATGACGTGAATGATTGAGTGGCCGGACACGAGTTTCGAATCTCGAAAAGAGATTTCGACGCATTCGCTTTACAATTCATTCCAAATGGCCTTTGCTAACTGACAGCGCATCTATTGGAATTAAAATGCGAAAATTTATCAAGCATTTAACGAGTTGTCACGTGTCGGCCATTCATAAATATTCACCACATTTGTAGCGATGCTTTTACAGAGTGTGAGCGCTTTGATGACGTACGTCACAGCCATCAATCAAATGTGCGTGATCGACACTCACTGCGATAAAAGTTATCGGTAACGCGGCCGCACCGGCGTTTCGTTATTCTACTGCAAATACGAAAACAATGTGCAAATGACATTTAATTTGAAATGTCGTTTGCAGTTGACACCGGCGGATATGACATTTGCGTTGAAGTTGACACTGGAATTGACGGGAATTGTCTAGATGTGTAAAAGATATGATCAGTTTAATTTGATTGGCAGTGACCTCATACTGATTTCGAGCTGTGTAGTGTGTAGTGTTTTCTGCCGCAGTGTCCGGGTTTGCTTTGATAGTACCCTCGATCTCCTGGGATTCAAACGGCGACCGGTAGGAGATCCGAAGGCATGATCGGTAGTATCATTATAAACAACCAGGGACGGATCTGCTATAAGGCTTTCTGGGACCCCTTACGTGCACCAATAGTAACAACGATTTTTTTCTCTCGTCCGATTATATTCTACACTGATAAATTACAGATCTTGCTTTGTTTCAGGTAAGAGCCCCAAGTACTATTAGTCCAGGTCCCCTTAAACTTATGGTTTGTCCCTGTTGTAGTGGAGTTCGAAATTAATGGACATACGGTTTAAGCGACCAATCAAATATGCAGAAAAGTTTTAACCCACAGGATATTCTTTACCTATTAAATATATTATCTTCCGCTCGTTCATCAATGATTATCAACAGCTATGATACTATTTGTTAATGACTCTGATCACCTAATGTTAGTCGAACAAATAATCTTTTGCATTCAACTTAGTCTAATGCTGGCTGAGCTCGGTCAAAGCTCCAAAATACAGGTGCAATTATACGCTAAATGGCTAAAATGTATTTGTGTAAGCACTTCTTCTAGTATTCCGTGGCCCGTACATCATGGGAGTCGGGGTTTCGCGAAGATATCTGCGCTAGATAATTTTGAGTAACGGCTTTGCCGTGGGGCGAAAAAAAGTGCAGCGGGTGGAGTGTAAAATATTGTTTTGTTGGAGCAATTAAAAGTGCACGTCTGCGGGTGGAGCGCCCGCGGCGAATTGGCTGGTGGCGAAGAAAAAACTTAATTTATGTAGCACTTCCTTCTTGTCCCTATTAAAAATGGTTGATGCATTCTACGGAATAAATTTGTATTTAAAATTATATGGATTTCTTCTCGTATAATTAATTCCCTTGATGCGTTAATTTACATCGACAAGAATTTATTGATCTACTAATACAAACAGTATCTGATACAAATAGATCCAGTTCATCGTCTTCGAGCTTCTTACAGTTTTTAGATATGATATAAAATAGGATATTTAGATATATGAAAAAAACCTTTAACGTCTAACATCCGATTATTCATTGTGATAGAAAGAAAAAAAGAAAAGAAGATCTGAATAAAAACGAGATGATTCAAGCTTTACCTTTAGTCCTTTTCATTGAGTTAAATTTATCCCTTTGACTATCATTATTGACATTTGACTATTTAATCATAGACAGACTTTGGTAGCTAATTGTTTGAAGATCACTTAAATCTGATGTAACCATATAGAATGTTCTTATAAAGTTGATAATGCTGAGAAGCTTTCTATTGTAAACTAACTTTCCAGTGTTTTCTAATAAAAAGATTATAAATCAAAACTCAAAAGAAAGACAGCTAAATAAAAAATAACTATGGGAATATTCACGATTCACCTGCAATACATGCATTCAGAACTAAGGTGAATTTTGTGAATTAATACAATTTGAAATTTCAACAAAAGAATAAAATAGCTGACCAATTCGCAGCGCACTGCGAGTTGCCTAAAGATTATTCGATGCCGCCATTTTGGCCTCGCGTTCGGTCGAATGCAATCTAGATAATTATTTTAATTTAGTTTGTGCTCGTATTTATCATTCCGTTACTATCGAACATTTCTGGTTAATTTTAGATAAGACCGCTTTTAAACCTCTACTGCAAGACAATTGTAATACACGAGGAGAGGTCGTTGAATAATGGACGCAGCAAGGTTTCGTTTTTATAAATCGTTTTTTGCATTACATAATTACAGTATAATAGAATACATTGGATATATTTTTACGTTACATTTTGATAATTACTAGACTTGATAGTTATTTGATGTCTGTGACTGCCTTAAACTTACCAATTATACTTTACCTTTATCTTATACAAGTCAAAATCAACTAAAATGGGTTTAACTTCTGTTTTCAGTAGCTTATTTAAAGCAATTTGGTTTTGAAAATCGGATAAATGGATAAATATTAAAAAATATGTCGATCCTCTATTTTATATGAGACTGTTTACACCTCTCGCTAAAATACTTGAAAGCTCGTCCATTCAAATAATTGATTAGTCTATTTAATTATAAGCTTATATCAGAAAATTTCGTTTTCCAATTCGTCAGTCGAGCACTTGCAGCTTCCCGATGCTGAGAGGATCTCGTTCGTTCCGGAGATTGATGAAATAACAAGACTATACCGGAGGACGCGGCGGATGCTGCCCTGTTCGGGATAACGGGAGTCCCGATGTTATATCACTTCGTTCTGATTTAAGTAAAGACGTCTTTATACATTTTGAAATTGAACACGTTAGTGACGTGGAAGAATCTTTAGGAACTACAGCACGACACAGTCGTATTGATAGTAATTTAAATACATTTGGGCTAATACTAGTAGAAAGATTGTTCTGTGGCAGGCCCGATTAGAATTAAAAATAAAGAATCATTCATTATGGGGTATAATGCAATCAACCAACAATGTTAATATGCAAAAAAATGAAACTGATAATAAAAATATGGCTATGTAAAACGCACAAACGAAAACCGTAGATTTAAATACTACATTTGAGTACTATCATAAAAGAAAAATTCAATCTTAAATTCAGTCGTTGTGGTTGTCGGGCAACGTTGTAAGAATGATGAAGTCTCTAAAATTCTTATCTGTACTACAT
>DWTW01001491.1:0-12527 GCA_018246275.1 Papilio slateri
CTCTTACCGATCGGCTTGATTCTCTGGCCTTGCGGAGGGACGTCAGTTCCCTCTGCATTTTTTATCGTTTTTACCATAGGGAGTGTTCCGAAGAATTGTTTGGATTAATTGCCGCCGAGTTCCGTTATAAGACGACACGACAGATCACCAGGTACCATCCACACCACCTCGATGGCTGGCATTCCACAACGGTGCGCTTTTCACGGATTTTTTTACCACGCACTGCCGCGTTGTGGAACGGTCTGTCCTCGGGGGTATTTCCAAACCAATACGACTTAGGGTCCTTCAAGAAGCGAGCTTACCTTCCTTAAAGGCCGGCAACACATCTGCAGATCCTCTGGTGTTGCAGATGTCCATGGGCGGCGATGATCACTTTGTTTTCCCGCTGCTCGTTTGCCCCCTTCTTTTATAAAAAAAACATTTAGATCTTAATTATATTGTTATAAAAGCAAAGTGTTCACCTGATTTGATATTCTCCCAGATGATCTGTACAAAATCATCTCTGTTGTAAGTACTCTGCATGTGGTAGAAGCCTAGAGTGTGGAGCATCTCGTGCACCACGGTGCCATGTCGGAAGCAGCCCTTGGCGAGGTTCAGCACCTGTCTCACCTCATCTTCATCCTCACTGACATTGGTAAAGCCGACATTCGAGAAGCAACCATTTGCTGTACCCTGTGAGGGTTAACAATACACAATTAGAAAGTCAATTCTTAACTAAATAAATAAACAATCGCCGCGATTAAAAGCTGAGTGTGTAGAGGCCACGGCTTTCCATTTAGAGCGATAAGGCAACAAAGTGTCTAGTCTCTTACTTTCACATTTATAAGTCTCCGCACGACTGCTTAAAGATTGCAAGTACTCTTAACATTGCCCTTTAGTACGTCGCAATCTACACGATATACCCTTTTTCTTTTTTAATAGGTATCTAAGTGGGCTTTACAGATTTGAAGCTTTGTTTATACTAGATTAATACACATACATATAAAAAAGAGATACCTCAACTATCCTACAGAAAAGTTGGCAATGTCTCCATCGTACATCTTCTGATTGCGGACGTAGAGTGTAGCGTCGGTCACTTAACATTAGGTGAATCGTTTATTCGTTCTCCGCGTTTTACCATAAAAAGTCAGCAAAAACAACCTTCTAACATGAAATACATTTTATATGGCTCTGCGCAGCTTTTATGTTACTTAGCGCCAGTAAAATTACTTACAAATTAAGGACAGTAGCATTCACTATTCGAGGCAGAAATACCTTTATCAGAACTGCGTGTTCATCGTTTTCTTTAGGCCTGAATTTGAGACAGGATTTACTAGCGATGTCCTTCATTGCAGATTCTATCATGTGCACTTGTTCCTCGTCTGTTACAAATAGATAAAAAATACTCATTAAGACCGGTTTAAACTACGGTTAACAATAAAAACCAATGCGAATAATTGGTTACATATTAAAAATTTATATATTTAGTGAAAACATTACAGCTCATGGCTTTTAGTTGTTATGTATGGTACCTACTATATCACCATTGTATTGGTAAGCAAATCTGGGTTAAACATTATAATTTTACTCGATTACTACTTCAAACTGAACTGAACCGCTAAACTTAACGAATGAAAAAGATAACAACATTATTAATTAATAATATATATTACTAGTCGACCCCTGCGGAATACCGCAGTCATGGGATAACGAATCCGAAATCGACGCATTTTGACATTAAAGGACATCTTCTTAGGTGATTTTAAATCTCAAATTTAAGAGAATATTTTTTTATCTTTCTTTCGTCAGTAGCCGGCACGATAACCTGCTTAAAATGAATGGGGTAAATCATGGAATATAATAAAGGAAGATCTCGCGGACCGACAAAAAAACAGGCTAGAGAATCATGATTTGCACCGCGGCAAGAAATATATGTAATAGATCACTATTACATATATTTCTTGCCGCGGTGCAAATAATTCATTAGCTGACAATTAATATGGTAGGGTTGATAATCCGTGTGTAACTTTATGAGTACAAACCAAAATCCTCTTCTTCTATGTGGTAAACGACGGTGCGGTTCGGCCATCTCTTGACGCCGTTGACCAGACCGTTGCGATTCATCTCCGCCGCTGAAATCGCCTGCCTCTGCTGCGGCCTCAACAACATGTCTCCTTCAAAGTACTCTCCAAACTCACCGTCCAAACTGACATCTGTAGAAAAAAATAGAAGGAAAAATCTAAACCATAGAATGAATGAAAATATTCAGAATGTCTGTTACAATAACTCTGATTTAGATTTGTATTGATTTTTGCAGCCCGTTTTTTTAGCAACAATACTAAGCTGAATAATACAAGAACATTTGTCATTTAAATTAAATATATACCATCTTCGTATATTTCGACAACCTCTTCTATTAAAGGCGCAGCGTAACATGTTATAATTAATATTTCTAGTAAAGTAATTTTTATTATTTTAAAAACTAAACAACGATCAAAGGTAGCCATGTCAACAGAGACCGGTATACAACGTGCACTGTACTGCGGGACTCGGCGATGTGTCATGACTTTTTAATAAGTGGAAACAGTTATTCCAGACGGCGGGATACGACTATCGATTACCTAATTAGATAAGCGTGTAACGCCTAATCTAAAACGTTTTGTGTGTTTTAAATGAAGTGGTTAACGCTCCTTTAGATACCGCGAGTCATGCTGAGCCATCGCCAAGGTTCCCCGTCGAATGATACCTTAATGACTCTTTGTGACAACAAATGTCAATGACTTTTACCATATTGTTATAGATTAGCTTTCTACAGCAGCTCTGCCTTTTACTGTTTATTTTATAATTCAACTAACTTTTAAACTCAGAGTATGTCAAAGTGATATGATAACATGTCACTATTTAGTTATTATTTTAAAATTTGAATGTGTGAAGTGTGATCCTTAGACCACAGCCTTCTCCCGTTGCACTGCAGGATATCCACCGAGGGGTTTTAGTAAGTACAGTCTTTTCCCCAAACCTGACATATAAGAATCCCCCACCCCGATTACAAGAGGTTAGCATAACCTAAAAGAAATAAAGCCTTAGTCAGCGGTTGCGCTTTATGACGGACAAAGACATACCGCTCTGTTAAAAGAGTTGGGGTTTTAAACTTATCTTACTGGAGTCACAAATCTGACAGAGATTAAGTCTCATACACAAGACACAAATCCGGATCTAAAAAACGGATACTCATTGGTAAGTAGGCGAGAATCGAGCCCCCAACCGTGGAATTGAGGATGTAATGCGTGTAAATGTGTTATATATACTAATATTATAAAGACAAACATTTGATTGTTCTGGATAAACTCAAAAATTACTAAACTCTTCTATCAGCGATTAATTTGGGCTATATATATTTTTTTTTATTAATTTCTCTATTTGTCTAGCTGAGCGAAGTTGAGGCGGGTTGCTAGTCAATAATAACTTACTTATGATTAATCAGTGTCAATTAATTATAATATCACCAGGTATTTGACCATGGAACAGTTAGATAGGGCATGATAGATTAACACTTCAACAAAGATTCAATTAAATTGAGCGGCCATCTTAATTTCAAAATAACCTCAATTCCACGTCATAGTAATTAGAACGGGCGCTAATTAAACAGACTTCTATTTAATAGAATTCGCCTCTAAAAATTTACATTGTCCTCTGAATTACTAAGTCAGCCACTATCAATGTGCACCTGAAAAATACTATCTTATCCACTAAATTACCTTTGATGTAAGCCACTTTAAATACAACTCAGCATGGTAGTTATTTTTTAGCATCTACATTTGTAACATAAATATTCAAGTAATAAGTGTAAATTGTAATAAGAAGTGCGGACCGCGAGTATGTGGAGTGTTGAGTGCGAATGAACCTGCGTGTTGTAAAATTCGTGGCTGAGTTAGTAAATTCGATGGCGATGTATAAATCACTTGTATTGTATCAAACAAGTAAAAACAATGGTTGTTCTTTACTTGACGCTTTTTTAGGAACATTTTTTATTATACACCACCACGCATGGGAGCCATGGGTGGTGGTATATTATACCACGAATTCCTGTAGCCCGGCTAAGTTTACCTCCCCGCTTACGAGATCCGGAATACTAGATCGTTCCATCCTCTAGTTGAACAATCCCATCCATAATCTGCACTCTTAGGTCATCGTACTGAGAACACTCCCACAAGACGTGATGAGCATCCTCCTCAGCCTCATCGCACTCACATATACCCGACTCGAGCAGTTTCATATCGTGCAGCCTCTTTCCGAAACATTCATGGCCACTGAGGATTTGTGAGACTTGATAGTCGGGCACGACTCAGATGGCCCGAAGCCGAACCCTTATGTCTGGGAAAAACCAGCAGAGCTCCTTAACTTTCATATCATGCTTCTATCATTTCTGCCATTCACCGACCACTTCAACTCAAGTCCGCGAACGAAACACGGACTATACCGACTAGACCAAAACGGATCACCTACAGGTCAGCAGATGTCCTAGAAGAACTTATATCGACCAGATTAGTGACATACTAAAGAAAGGCGTTATATACTCCCTGTATACCCGTAACCGACGAGCATAGACGTAGATGTATAAATATAGAAGCGAGAGATGTGCCGGAATCGCGTAAAATAGAAATCTGTAATCTCATTCTACCCCTCAGAGTTACGGACGTGACAGCATTTTTTTTTTAATTTATGTCTACCTAATTTTACAGAAGAGTGCATGCTTAGATATGATCCATCTAAATCCAAAATCTACATCACACAAATGTCACACACTGCACAAGCAAAGGATAACAAACGTTACTGTCCAAGCGTTTACTTATTTAAAACTAAAAAACGACGATGTTTTTTTTTGTATCTAGTCTGTCTAGATTTACCCCGGGCTTGAATAGACCG
Organism: Papilio slateri; assembly: GCA_018246275.1. NCBI lineage: Eukaryota > Metazoa > Arthropoda > Insecta > Lepidoptera > Papilionidae > Papilio > Papilio slateri. Next base: position 4,906 of record DWTW01001491.1, read on the forward strand.
ACTACAGTATTCATTATTTCAAATATGTAATATACTTTACCAGATGTGCCCAGCGATTTTACCCGCCGTGACATTTGTTGCCAGCTCCTAAGGGTCATACCACGTACACACTCGTGTGTGTGTGTGTGTGTGCGCGTGCGTGCGCAAGAACGACTGCACTGATTTTTTTTTATATTTGATTTGTTGGATTTGTCTCCACCCCGAATAGCTGAATAACTAATAAAAAATATGAAAAATTGATAATGTATATAAAAAAAAGAAAATACGTTTTCTCATACATTATTCATATGTAAAATGGCGGAGTTTTTAGACATATTTACTTTTAAATTCATTTTTTTTTAACTTTCGTGGTTTTTACTAACATAAAGTTCATAAGAAATGGGATTCTTATCACGATTGGGCTTTTTGAGCTCCCGATATTTCGACGCAGTTGCTTGCGTCATGGTCACGGTTTAACTGAAGTGATGCGGTAGGTGTGAAAAATGTTTAAGGTAGCCGTATCGATCTACCCTTCTTCTGATTCTACGACCACTACTATAGTTCGAGTTCTCACTACACGCTACACTGCCTAAGTCCGCACTCGAAATTATTTGCTGTCGACATACCGCACTCACTGTGGCCACATTAGCGCTCGCACTCGATGTCGGTTGCTGTTCCCTTTTGTTGTAATACTGAATCACTGGATTCCAGGCACTCGACAATTTAAACCCGTCTTCGCGATTGAAATTTTTGCATTTAGTGATTTCAATCGCTTCTCTTACCAATCTTGGTATGTAGTGGCGTTCGGTCGAAAGTACCTGGGGACTATGAAGTTCGATCCAGTGGTTGGTGGAGGAGTCCAGGAGGTGTTCAGCTATGGCCGACTTTTGAGGATCGTTGTTTTTAATAGCTCGAATATGTTCTTTTATACGACTGGTGATGGTGCGCTTGGTTTGTCCTATATACGAGCTGCCGCAGCCGCAGTTAATTTTGTAGACACCTGGTGTTTCAAACGAAACACGGTCTTTGGGCGATCGTAGTTTTTGGCCTATCTTGCTGTCAGGAGTTAAATTTGTTTTTATGGAGTACTATAGGAGGAGTAGCCTAATCGTGGTAAAAATCCCGTTTCTTATGAACTTTATGTCAGATATTCGATTCAATATCGTAATAGCTACGGCAATAATATTGTGAAATGAGGCTATGACGTTAAAGGTTCTATATATATTTGAACCAGTTTCGTCACAGACTTTTCTGGTCATATTTTATGATTACTTTATATGCTAGGTAGCAAGGATAAAAACAACTGTACGATTTCCAATCATAATGCGAAAGGAAGACAGTATGTCTTCCTAGTAAAAGCGAAAAGAATTCGTTCTTTTATATTTAATGAAGCGACAAAATTATCTAGTTTATCCATTCTCTGATAAGTGTAAAAATATTTTGAAAGGATATATGCAGAGTAACGAGACAAATTTATTTTGCAAAAATAAGTAGCTATGTTGGCAGCGATCGTCCCAGGAGAACTGTTATCGCTCAGATTAGTGACAAACTAAGAGCCAGCGCACACACTAGAGACTTTGTCCGCCGATAGTTTGGTCGCCATCATACGATCGCAATTAAACTATCCGTCACTATACCGATTTGTGGGTGCAATCGCACGAGGAGATCAAGAACTGACAGCAAATATTTTTTTAAAAGGTGATGATTTGTGCTATTATAGCCAGAAGGGGAAGAACAAATAAAGGAAACTGAATCAATACAATGCATGCATTGAACAATAACAGATTGAGGAATAGGGAAATTTTACACCTACCATCAAAAACTATTAAATTTCCCGAAAATGTTCTTCAATTATTTTCAAATGGAATGAGTGTACAAAGTTTGAGGCTTCTCTATTTCGTCGATGAGATTCTCAATTTCCATAGATGACTTTTTTGCTGTGTAAACACGGATCGCGCCAAATAGAAATCCGTAATCTCTACCTACCCCTCTGGGTTACGTGCGTGACTGCATATTTACCTAAGACCTCAGGATGTCGCGCCATAAAGTCCTCCTTGGCTTGTAGAACTTCCACTCTCGTTTGGTTGTCGATAGGTTCTTCCAGCATGGAAAACACCACAGCACCCAACATCAAGAACAGCATGTAGAAGAAGATGTACAAGATCAAGAGGCACGTCGATCTGGCCTCACCGAATATTCTAGAAGTAGTTAGAAGCGGCTGAAACGGCGGGTTTTCTACTTCGTACAGGATCTCTCGTTCCACCACCATCTTCTTTTGGTAAGGAAACAGTCGGCTGTGGATAGTCATATCGTCTTCGCTAGGGGATGTGCTCATACTGCCGTAAGATTGGACTCGACTGCACTTTGGGTTATCCATATTGACTAAAGGATCTATTCACCACTTTGAAAATGTCTAGGTTTTAATCACAGATAGTATAGGCAACTAAAAACAATGAATGAGACCCGGACTTTTAACGTATTTTATGTAACGGAGCAATAGATTAGACAAGATCGACACTTTTTGTTAGATCGTTAAGCAATAATCCAGCATTGGATCTGTATTATTGGTCAACTATATTTAAAGAACCTCTTGGGGTGATTTTTTTCGAAGAATAACGCTGATAGTTTAACGAAATCACTACGCGTCATTATGTTTCATTCTGGAATATGGGAATTTTAATATCACTAAGGTAACCGAAACCACCAATTGTGAGCACACGTCTGGACATTGCGGAGCCTAAAACACGACTATGTAACGTACGTCGCACGCGCATCGCCAAGCCTGTTTTTAAACTAGTTTATTGCCTTCTTGTTTTATTTAAACCTGTCTACCTTGCTCTAAAGCCGTTATAGGGCTTAATAGGGCCCTCGCAGTTATACAAAACATTTTTATTATATTTAATTTTAGTATAATTTATGTTAACAATGATTAACCCTGTCTATCCGAGTTAAGTTTAAATACGCAAAAGCTTATTTAAGGTTCTAATTTTTACATTATAACTCTAAAAATAATACACATACACATGGACCTAGGCCTAGTTGGGTTACTATCGGTGTTACACTTAAAGAAACAATGCAAATAAGAAAATAGTTGCATGTTGCACTTTTCAATATGTTAAAATATAATCAATCGAAGACATTAATGTTGGGAGTACACTATATGTATCCAGTATATGTTTACTTCACGAGCAACTAAATGATCAGTACTTACATAGTCTAAGCTTTTCAAATCTGTTGGAAGTTGTAATACATATTTTTGCACAATATTATATTAGGATGTAAAATAGAAATAACATTGACAATAAAAAACATTTTAATGAATCTAATTCATTAAAATATTTACAAAGAATAATATCGCTTCTAAACAATTATTTTCGCGCTTTAAACAATTCTAGAGTAAAATCAATTATAAACTTATTTCGTCCCTTCCGCTCGATTAGAGCAGTAATGTTATTATCTGTGAGAACCAAGCGTTTGTTTATGCTGTACTCCCATTGTTCTAGTTTATGGTTAATCTAATTGCCTGTCAATGTCTTTAAAAATAGAAATAATACAACAGGATTTTAGTTGTTGTAATCTTTATTTCTTCTTACACAGGACTCGTAAATTAGGAATGGATTATTATCGCGAGAATGCTGCGTATTATTTGGAAAACAATTATTGTTTTTCAAAACACTTACAGCGGGTATTAGACGATTAAATAACTAAGAAACATTATACATAACCAAATTTTAACATTATCTTATTGGTTACGATTACGATATAGCAACAAATCCTACTTGAGACTGATATATGAGTCTGGTGTGAACACTGGTTTTCTGTACCCTTCGGTTTGCTCTTTTCGTACCCTCTTTTCTTATACCGGTCAGGATGTTTAAGAAGCACGCAGGATGTATAAGAAGATATATTGTATTTACATTAAATAAACTAACTTTATAAACTTATTTTTATTTTTTTACTCGACTAACCCGGAGGATAATGTTTTTCGCGGGTAAACGGTCGCCTAATCGGCTTGACCTGCTTCATCACCGGAGTGTCACAGGTAATATAATGCAGCAATGAAAATCATACAGTTAGACGGTTTTTTTTAAGTAACTATTACTTGTTTCATTCGGGGTAAAACGTCAGACCCAAACTGTAGTGTTCGGATGCCTGTGTACGTTGAGGTCGTTGCATTCAACAGTTTGTTACGCCGTATCCAATTAGGCGTCTAATGTATACATTCAATTAGCCATGACAAAGTTCAAATAATACGCTTTCAGGGCGAGGGAATTTGAACTTTTCATGAATTAAGGTTAACAAACTTGTACACACTTCCTTGATTTTAATTGGACCTATAAATTAAAAAACTATTATAGTAATTTATATTATTATATAATGTTCATTTATACATTTTTATTGATTTATTGCGTGAATTATCACCCGTAAAGCTATTTCATGAATATGCAGGTCTCACAAATATTTCTGCATATCAAGTAAGCTCAAAAAATATTTGCTCTTTTTTCATTGTTTTCCACCTTTTCTTCCAAATAAATCTCTAGTCTTTAATTAAGAAAAAAGCTAAAAGAGCTTAGGATTAGGAGAATTAGTCGCATATATTAAATTTGACTTGAGCTATCGTTGACAGTATGACCGATGATTTTCAGGTTTAGAATTGACCTCGTGGAAATGCTAATTGGAATAAAATAGGCAGGCGTTTTAAATATCGAGAGTTGAGTATCAAGATTATCAACTACATCTCACGACCGATTATTACCGATTACCCCTAAAATACAAAGGATTTTTTACAAAAAAAAAAACAAAATGGATTAAAAGGACAATCTAAACGTTGCGGAAGCGATTACAACTACGAATCAATACAAAGTGAGAAAAAAAGTAGATACTTTTAGCCGAAAATGCCAGCTAGAAATTTTTTTTTTATCCATCGTTAGATATGATATGGGTTTCTATTATCAGTTAAGACTTTAATATTAGAAATGCTATGACCATGAATTTTTATTACTCTGCAAGTAATGGGTTCACCTTACAAACATTCATCCCCTTCTACAAACGGTACAAACAGAATTTCTTTCGCGTATTATTGTAGCATATTAGTCTGAGTAGTTAGGATTTAATAGTCCAAGTTTTTAGCTATTGGATTATGTAAATGTTCCAACAATTTCATATTAAATAATGATAAATTGAGTCAAACAATCATTTTCAAACTTTAAAGTTTAAACAGATTTAATTTTGATAGATTATTCGGCGCGAAAATATAACAATGAGATCCAGAAGCGGCACGGATTATTTACATTTTCGCGCGTTTTATGTTGTCAGCGAAATTAATTAAGATCGATTAACACATCTCTGTTGTTTTTCGTATTTACAATTAAAATATTTTTAATTTTACTATTGAATAATATGTGTAGTAGGCATACTATTAAATGTAAAAAATAGTATTTGGTATAATAATAGTAAATAGGATTAAGAATCTGCTGTGGTCAGGCCGCCTGTTGTCACCTATATATCATAAACATTAAAACAAAGTCCCCTCGTCGTGTTTCTTTGACCGCGATAATCTCTATCTATCTCGCGAAACTTCTGAACGGGTTTTCATAATGATCAATCCCTCCGTTTGTTGGTGAAATCGACGGAGAGATTCATGAGGAAGGTTTCGGTATATATTTATGTATAATTTATTAATTTTTTGTGTAAATTGTATTAAACATGTTGACGATTTAAGAAGACATAATTGACCAGTACAATATTATTAGGGCGCTGGTGTTGTATAAATTAATTTGGTAAATTTATAACGTACTTTTAAAACCGCATTAGTCTCGCCATTGACGCGGCAGCGTGATCAAAAGACCCGAAATGCTGTTATCTTATGTTAACAACCATCCCTCGGGAATCCAGTTGGTATTGACTGTTTAATTTTTAACTAGTCCTTGTATATTAATCAAAATATAATATCATTTTTCTTTAAGCGTATGACGAGTGAGTACAATGGACTCGGGACTTTTACATGTTGATAATTTCGACACGACAATATCGTCGTGTAATTAGTTTACTGCCATTACTATTCCGATTTATAATAAACTACCCGTCCGGACAAGCATTTTTCTTACATATTTTTTTCTTTTTTTTTTAATAGCTATTCAAGGCGGAGCCAAATCCAAAAAAATTAAAAATCAATAAAATCTGTGCACCCGTCATGGGGTTTATAAGGCGATGACGTTTGATGTCAACAACATTGCAAATGGCGGCCGATAATTGGCGCGAATAAATGGAATTATAATTATATCAAATTAATATAATAGGAAACAACCCTGCCGCTGAGTTTCGCTCTAACTCAACACGACAAAGCTCCAAATGCCATCCATCCGTTGCATATGTTCATGGGCGTCGGTGATTCCTTAATATTAGTCTAGTTAAATGCGAGCGTATGTAAGATAGTTTGTTTGCAGGGGCTGTACCCCTTAAAGGACTTAGGGACCTTTTATCCCGAACCTAAACCGTTCCCGAGGGCCTTCGTTTACAATATTGGTTGCCATTAACGTTTTGACAATTACAACTTTTTGACACATAATACCTATGTATATTTCGAAGTAATAATTCCTAATCACGAAGTATGGATGAAACTGAAGCGATTATTATCTCAGTGTACCGTAGTCGTGTTGCAAAACGTACGAGGTTTCTTTAATATAATTCTGAGCATGTATATTAATTATGTTTTATCTACATTATGATGTTTAATTTGTATAAATGTTATGTTTGCTGGTGATTGATTATCTCTGACTATTACACCATATTGTCCAACGCGGCTAATGACACAGTATCGACAATGTTACATTTGTTGTTTCTGTTCCATTAATTAGTATTGATAGAACATTATCAACAACAAAGAATTAAATAAAAATGTATACTTCAATCGGTATCCTATATAGATTTGTAATCTGACTGATTGGGATCGTTTCCACCCAGCCCAGTGAACAGCGCATTCCATTGAAGTTCACAGGTAAAGATTTTCTCTTTTTATCATTTTTATTTTTATACTCTCTCCTCACTCATTTTTATCCAAAACAACGTGCTTCTATCTATGATAACATTATTTATTTTAACCAATTTTTTATAGCAGTTTTAAGTGCTTTTATAGCATGTATTATATAAGTAATGAAAGGAATATCGTAAAATGTTTAGTGTACGTATATATGTACTTATGTTACTGTTTCAATAAATTATAAAATAAACAAGAAAAATAAATAAAAGCCATATCAGCTAAGATTATCGCTCTCTAGTGCTAACAATAAACAGATAAGACGTACCTAGGACGTTCGGATTGCGGGCCATGAAGTCCTGTTTGGCGCGGAACACGCTCACGCGGATGTCGTTCTCGAAGGGAGACTCCAGCGAAGAGAAGACAATCGCGCCCGCGATTAGGTACAGCACGTAGAAACATAGGTACAGCGCCATCAGGCAGGTGAACCTCGCCTTCCCGAAGATCCTGGTGGTAGCGAATAGCGGCTGGAATGGTGGATGCTCCTCTTCGTATAGAATCTCCCGTTCCACGACCATCTTCTTCGGATAAGGGTACAGTTGGCTATGCACAGTCATGTCATCTTCGCTTCTGGATGAAGTTATACTCCCGTAGGACGGCATACGAG
>DWTW01001492.1:0-12527 GCA_018246275.1 Papilio slateri
GATGAGTGAGGTGCCGGAGGCCCAATTTCAGTCCTCTTCCATTTCCCATTCTATTCTAATAAGGATAGGATGGGAAGCGGAAGAGGATTCGACAGGGAGGGTATGAATAGGAGAAGGAAATATTCTTTTTCTGTCTATCCCCTCTGTCAATTAAAGGTAGGCAACACATCTCCGACTCATTTGCTTGTTGCAGATGCCTATGGGTAGCGGTCACTTAACATCAGGTGATTCGCTTTCTCGTTTGCCACTTCCAGTAAAAAAAACTGTTTTTGGAGATTATTACCTGATCCTAACCTGATCTGATCTAATTTAAAATTATCTATTAATAAATTTTGGTCCAAACAGAGGGATTACTGTCAATTCCGATGGATTGTTCGAAATAAAACTTTGGATAAATTTTATTGTATGTGTACGAATGTTTTTTTTCGACTGGTTGTGAAACGATATCTTTAAATTTTGTGTTCATTGTATAATTATTTATAAAGTCTACAGTAGTGAATTTAACCACAATTTAGTTTAAATTGAAAATGGTAAACATACTGAATTTTCCGTTTATGAGTATTCAAATCACTTTGAACTTTTTGTCTGGCACATTTATGCTTGCGAATAGAAGTTTCTTTAGAAGCCGTAATGATTAGCTATCTGAAGTAATTTTGCTAAGTTGTGCAGTAAAATGGGCTCAATAAAGTTTATGGCACACTTTACTGCGGCAATAAAATAATATTTAGCGACGCCATATTATCGCGAGACAATAAGAAGTCACAATTTTACCGTCATTAATATGCTACAAAACAATATTTGGAGAATAAGAGCCATCATTCTGTTTCCTTTTATTAAAAGTTAGCTTCTTCGAGGCATTAAATATTTTGTTTTTAAATTTGAAATTATCTTTAATTTTATCTTTTAAGTACTATTGTTTTTTATACGTCAGATAGTATAACTTTCAGTAACCTACATTGAAATATCTTTGATCTTCACAATATCAGTATCAAGATCAATATAATCCTTTGATCTTATTACATTATGTGTATGAATAAAATGGTTATTTATTTAGTTTTGAGAATTTTGATAACACTGATTACAAGAATCTTAGTATTTAAGATTTGGTATCTAGTCTAGTTCTGTACTAACAGATATGTCCGGTCGCTTGTTTTAATACATTATTTTAATATCAAATCAATGTTGCTTGTTCTTATAACATCATCATAAATATTCTGTATCGTTACCCTTAATGGTAGAGCAAGTACATTTATTTGGTCATTAGTTAGAAATACTCTTATGTTCGCTATTTACTCTAGTATGTCGCCGACGCAATATATCAGCAATCTGTTTAAGTATACGTTTACTTTACTGTCGTAGAAATAATTTTACAAGATATTATTCATAATTTGCTAGTATTTAATTAACTTTGTCACCTGATATAAACTTTATTCTGGTGACAAATTTTTATTCGATGTTTTATGTAAGTTCAATTGAACAATACTTCAGTACTCATGCTAAAGTAGACGTTAGCAATAGAAAATAATTAAATTATTTTTATTTCCCAAAAATGCGAGTAACTCTATAGAAAAATTTACGTCGAAAATACTATAAATCAAAGTTTTAAAAAAATCCTCTTCATTGAATCGGTTTGTGCATCGGCAAACAAATTATGGTAATAAGCAAACTATCAAATGAATCTAAGTTATGTGAAACACGTTAATAGAAATACATTTTCTAAAAATGAGACCCAGGGTCTGTCTTAAAATTGGAACTAATACAATAGAACCAGCCTGTCGTACGTATTGGCTGGTTCGATCGGGGAACTACCACGACTTCACGAAATACCGGCGTGAAGTATATAATAATATACTTCTGCATTTCATCTGACAAGGTTAGTTAGGTTCCGTAGGCCTCATTCACTTCTGATCCCTTCTTCTTTTCCCTTTTCTACAAAAGTCTGTCAGCGCACCCGTAACACTTCTGATTCTTGACAGTATAGTTATGGACGTTAGTAGCGGTGGTCGCATAGCATCAGATGAGCCGCTTGCTCCTTTATCTCTTTCCACCATTAAAAATGAACCTAATTCATTTAATCGTACCTCGTTCTCGTCGTAGATGTCTCGGGCTTGGGAATTGAAACTGGGTGCTTTCGTCGATGTAGTCCCAGCGCTACCGTATAGCGCGTCCCTTACTTTGTCTAGTTTTCCTTGAAGTAAATGTTATTTAAGTTATTTAGATTGTATAAAATCAAAAGTCAATATATTACCCTTCTAAATAATTAAAAAAAATCGCTTTGCTCGTTATATCAACAACAGAAGGATGAGATTGGCCCTATTCGTACCTCTGAATGTACAATTGTAAAATTAAACACTGTGATTACTGCGCATCTGTAAAGTACCGAAAGGCTACCCGCTTTAGACGTCTGGACGTCATGAAGAGGTTTCAATTTTTTGTGATTGACTTGCCACTGTTTGCCTTCAGGATGCATCTTCCGCTACATCGGAGTTGAAGTAGCAGAGTGCATTAGGCTATAAGTCTATATCTCTTTGCAGTAAATAACCTTAAGGGCTTCCTCGGGAGTTTCGGCTCGGGCCGTTGCTTTATTTGTATCACCGGATTGGGGTGGTTTCCATTAATGTTGGTGTTTCGGGTGCCTCTCCGATAAGCGAAGGTTAAATCAGTGTACATATGTATATTACATGATACTAACTAACGATAAGGAATAAATGTGGTTTACAGTTGCCGTTGTCCTGCATCAAACATTTTAGAGACTATTTTTATTTCAAGGCCGCGTGTGTAACAATACATTTTTATACCGTGTTACCTCTTTGCCTGCTTTTATATGTTTTCCTCTGATCGCCGGGTCGCTGTTCGTGTGACTGATCGTCCGTCTTGCCCGCCGCCGCGCGGTGACCGTCCGCCCTGCTTCACAATAAGACAAATTGTTCTACATGTTTTCATTTCGAAAACAATAGCAGGACAAAAGAACTATTGCTACAAATTATAAGCTCGAAATATTAGCGAAATATTATCAGAAGCACAACTTAACAGAATACCGGCGTGACTTAGATAGTTTCTTAAAAATTTCGCAGTCTTGTATGTTCCCGTCACATGAATTTAGCAATTTGGTTATTTAGGCGGCTGATAGACTCACAGCATTGCCCTTTGAGCGACCTTGAGCTTCCTTAAGGCGGCGTCAGCATATAAATATATGCTGATATTTTCCTTTTTCTTCAGAATTATGAATTGTATCGATGGCTCGAGCATGTATAACATATTATATTTTTAATTTTTATTGCTGACTCATTCACGCTATCACTCGATCACGATGATTTAACTTTCATTAGGTATGCTTAAATCATAATTAACTTTCAATCAAATCTTCATTTCGAATTACAATATAGGGGATTTATAAAAGTTTTTTATGGTTAAACCTGTCAGCTAGTGAAGAAGGATCATCCAAAGGTTTATGTCGTCCGATCTCTTCGCTGGTGGGAAACTCTCCAGGGCGCGGTTTGACGACCAGCGTGAGGTTGGCGCTCGACCTGCCCGCTACACAGGTGTACACGCCGTGGTCTCGAAGCGAGAGCGACGTTATGCGTAGCGCTCCCTGAGTAAGAATTTTTTAGATAAAAATATATTAATTTCAGAATAATTATCGTATTATATACGTGGTGCAACTTTAACTAGATGGCGATTTTCTCAATCCCTACTTTTTTGTATTCTGATGGTCTTACAATATCTATAATTTTATGTACATACACTAGTACTAGTATTAATATACTTTTAATAACTTGTAGCAACTGGTTTACCTATAATTTTATGTAGATACATATATGTGTGTACATAAATTTAGTTACTTAATAGTAGGTCTATTGCAGAATCTTTTGAACCTTATTTTTTAACTAATTTTGGAAGAAATACGACATCAATTGACTTCTTCTATTCCTCATTTCTATTTCTCTTCTATTCCGGGACGGCCGTGGCTCATCCCTTGCTTTGTCACGTCTGATACATTTTGAGAACAATACGGGATAAGGAATTTTTGTATTTTTAATAACGCTACATTTATACTATATGTATATTTGCATCTACTTGCCTTTTTGGAAATCTTATGTTTTTTGGACTTTGTAATAATCTGATGGTCCTTCGCCCATTGAATCTTGGTCCTGTTGTATCCTTTGACAGGGCATTTAATTTTCACTTGAGTTCCGTAGAAAATTGTCGCCGACCCTCCAACTTTCACTGTCACCTAAAATATATTATTTATTTTTAAAAAGTAAAACAAAAACCTCTATAACAGAACAAAAGCAAAAAAAAGCAAAGCGGTACGGAAAAGAACATAAGGTACCTTTTATCCCGAAAAAACTTCCTGAGGGATAGATAAATGTAATCTGTCGCCATGGTAATGTATGACATGACAATAACAACTTTTTGACTCTTTGATACTGTCATGTCATCTATTACCATGGAAACCGTTGTTATCGGTTTTTTTAACGTTCGCCTATAAATGCCAAAATATGAAATCAAGTTACAAAAATTTCCAGCGAGTAAAATAAGAAACAAATGCGTGCGAAGCCGTGGGTACCATCTAGTTAAACGATAAAGCAAACTTTCAATTTGACTAAATTTAAGCGCCTGTATTAAAATAATAGCATAACTTCTGTAGACATTGTAGGAGACATTTAATGTTAAAGTATGAAATAATTCCAACGTAAATTGTTGTAGTTATAAATCAAATACAGTTGGCACCGTGACAAATCGTAGACGTGTTTGTTTGTGTGACAAATGAGAAATTCCTTAGAGCCAATCAATAGTGTAGAGAATCGTTCGAGAAAAAATTCTTCATTTAGTATTTTTCTTCTTGGGTCTTAAGTTTTAAAAGTAAATTAGAAAGTTTTGTCGTGAAAATTATTACGAGGCGTAGAATTACGAGACTACTTTTTTTTATTTTTATGGTTTACAAAACTACTAAAGACAATTTCTGAACATATACTCTTCGTTTGTATTTTAAATTAAGTCTAAACTATGGTTATAAAAGCGTAGAAACGACTCGACTGACTCATAGAATACCGCCGTGAGGTAGAAGTTTTTCTATGTACTGATGCGGTTCGTTTGATAGATGGAGTGCTACAGGTTACCTCCCCTTCCCATAATTTCCTTTCTCCTTTTCTTTTCTCTTTTCTACACTTCGTATTATCTTAACACGAGGTGACCAGCTTACTCATTTGTTTACATCTACCATAAAAAAATGTGTTTTGTCATTTAAAGTGAAGTTTGAAGTCAAAGACTTCAGATTTAACAGCCAATAGGTTAGGGTACGTACTGCGAAACATAAGGTCGTGGATTTACCAAATTGATAATTCGAATATTTTCGTCAACTACCTCCTAGCACAAGCAAAACTAGGCTAGTAGAGTAGTAAAAAAAATATTGGCAAATTATTTACACAATTTGCCAATGTTTATCAACAAAAAAGAAAAAACAGTCTTACCCGGTTGCTATGCGTATACGTTGGTCGGCTTTTTTATAAATATACTATTTAATCTGTACCTTCTTTTTATAAATATACTATTTAATCCGTACCTTCTTTTTATAAATATACTATTTAATCCGTACCTTCTTTTTATAAATATACTATTTAATCCGTATCTTCTTTTTATAAATATACTATTTAATCCGTACCTTCTTTTTCTTGGGATCGTGTTGAATGTAAGAGGAGTTAGCTAGTGATATCTCCGGCGATGCCGTGTCGAGTAGACAGGGCCGGCTGTTGCAAGACTTCGTGGTGGCGGGCCGTGGACTGTTGCAGAGGGAGGATGGCCTCTCCACGACGTGGGACTGCGCCATTATTTGTTTGCACTCCACCTGATGGTAAAAGTAGATAGTGTATAAATTAAAGCGAGTGTAAAGGCTTTAATTACTATATTAAAAAGAATAATGTAGGCTTCACTACTATATAAAAGTCTCTAGAAACTTTTCAGGCGGCGATTCGATTATCAAAATCGGACGACAATCGTAAATGAAATTTCAAAAACGTATCACATTTAGGCATGTTCCGTTACAAGACAGAGAATAAAGAAATAATTATGGCAGTAAAAAAAAAAACATAATGTTAATAATGTTTCGGGAATCAATGGCCACAGTCCTTTAAAATAAATGAATGAATGAATATGAACATAAAAATTGAACTATTGATTAAACGAGTGAGTAAATTAATGTGGCACTTTTAAATAATTCCAGTAACATTACCTCTCTCTGTTTTACTCCTCCTCCACAGGTCTTAGAGCACTTGGACCATTCTCCAGAATGCCACCTCACGGGACAGTCCAGCACATTGCAGTACTGTCTGTCTGGCGGCGGTGGTTGGGGACACATGCTGTTGGGCACCACCACTGTGTTGGTACCACCACGAGTCACCTGCGAACACAAAGATAGTTGAAAATAAACAAGTGGATAATAACTTGCTCTTCAAACGCATGAACAAATCTTTATACATATCAAAGAATAACGTAGATCACATCTGATTTCGAACATAAAAAACAGAATCGAAATTTTGTTTGTCTCAAAATGTACTCCCGCAACGTTGACCAGATCGTCGGGCCATTTTGTGGGAGGCCTACCTTCCTAGATAGCGTCGATCTGTACGTAACCGCTATTGTACGAGTATAACCCTTTAGATTCATCGGCTGTCCGCTCTATTATTATATTGTATTACCCAGCATGTTTCCTTTAAAATTTATAATTATAGTCATGAAAACATAAAATAAATATATAACTTACTTCATGTATACACGTCACTTCTCTCGTTTGAATACCAATGCCGCAGGATTTAGTGCATTGAGAAAACTCCGTGTAGTTCCATCTGCGAGGAAATTGAAATTTTATGTAAAATATTATGTGTATTGCCTTTGATATAAATGTTAACAAATGTCTTGGAGAAATTTCTTGTGTGTATTGAAGGTGGAATCTATTTGTTTTTACTTTTTTATAGGATAGTAAGCAAATGAGCCAATTGGTGTTAAGTGATCACCGTCACCCACAAATATATATATAAAATTGAAGAACTATTTAGAAATAGCACTGACGACTATTGATACTATAAGGCAGTTGAGATCAAGATCAAGACGTCGCGCTTGAAATTTCTCGTGTCTTGTGTCAAGACGAATAAAATTCTTCAACGTAGACTGATCTATTGAAGATCTATGAAGATACTGAATTATGTTTTAAATTTGTTTCTTTTTTTGGAACTACAGAGGCATAATATATGCTTTAAGTTAATTGTTTCCATAATATTTTTGGAATCTTGAGCTCCTTTCTCTTGGCATTTAGACTTATCTTTAGTCCTTCCATAGCGTCCTACAACTTCGTACAATCCTAGCATAACTCCATCACTGTTAGTCTCTGTGACTTACGGGCTTGGGGAGTTTTTAATTGCTATAAGAAATATATTTTCTTACACTCACCTGGGAGGACAAGGATGATCATTGCAGGTTCTTACTCTGTTCTCCGGCTTCGTCAGAGGATCACACATATATGGAGATGCATTTTTGCCATCTTCATCTCTCACGCATTGAATAATTAGCTCCTACACATTATAAAAATACATTTAAGCAATATACATAAAATTATTTTAATAAAAGGAAACTTTTATGACTAAATACTATAGTCTCTTATATAGGGGGGTTAAAAGGAAAATTCTAAAACTACAGGCTTGTGTTCATCGTACGTTATTTATACATGAGCACTCTTTATGATTGTTTTTTTTTTATAAATACATAGTTCACACTATGTAGAAGATGAATGGTCCTAAGAGGATCATTATTTTATTTTCAGAAATTTCTAACATTTTATTTTAGCCTTCAATAACATCTTTCTTTTGAATACGCGTGCTTGATTTTCGTATTTTAAAGCACAGTTAGTTACTCCAGAATTAAAATATGAATATGTACTTAATTTGAATGTAAATGAGACAAAAATATAAAAAATAGTACGATACTAAAGTTTATTTTCTTACTTGAACACCACTGAGGCAGGAAGCACTGCAACTCGTGTAGCCCTTTTCTTTCCAAGAGTACGACTTTCCGGGTGATCCGGGTGCAACTCTTATGTTGCTCGATGTTCCAAAGATCAAGGACCTAGACGATCAAGAGGAACGTTTAATTTTAATATTCTAGTTGAAAACTCTTGCCCGTAATTTTTCCTACTTTCTACGGTTTATATAGTTCTTATTTAAACTATAGAAACAGTTTTAACTACCCATAATATTAGAATCAACATAAGCTCTTTATTGGAAGACGCAGCTTAGGCTTCCCATAAGTAGGATCAATGATCTGGTCATGATTGTCTACTGTATAAGGACGGAAAAGGGCCCATCTCTGTGGCCATTATTGGGAGAGACCTATGTCCACGTCGGGGACCTCTATTGCTTGATGATAATAATGATAATGAAGCTTTGTGTTCAGCAATTTAAAATTAATTTCTGTCTTTTTTCTGTTACATTCTGTCCAAACTGAGATTCATTCATGAAAACAATATATTTTTTGTGTGTCGTTAATTGATTTCTTATATCGGCAATGGTCTAGTAGCACATTTAATATTTGTATTTACAAATAATAAATAATTAAAATCAAGATATAGAATAGTGTAATGTAACAGCAATTACATGATATATTATTGTACGTACTAACTTATTTATAGCGTGTTTACTTTTGATAACGCTTATCGTTAAATTATCAAATGTATCACAGTTATTTATCGCGGTCATGCAGTTTGACTAAGTTTTTCATACAGTGAGCTATTCTAAAACGTTTTTTTTTAGCAAAATGTCGTTAGACGTTAATATAAGTGAACCAGATGAGTTTAACTGTATAGAACTTCACAGTTCTATAGAGAGTGTAGCACGAATAAATAATATAAATGATTTTACATATCATGTGGAATTCGCATGCGGAAAAGGTGAAAATTTTATAGCAAACGTGTTCAGAGTGGAAATAACAGATACGGAAGATTGCAGTCGTAAAGTTAGTGTAATTGTTAAGACCCTAGTTAATACAACAAGACAAGAATTATTTAGAGAACTGCATAAAAGGGAAGTGAAGGCATACGAAGAAGTTCTATCCAAATTCCGAAGTCTACAAAGCAAACTAGATGTGACTGACAGAATCGTTCTACCTGGTTGCATTTTGTCTGATATGAAAAGAGGGAATGAAGTACTTATTTTAGAAGACTTAGTTTCAAAAGGCTATGAATATGATACTAAATTGAATAAACTTCAAAATTTGGATTACGATCAAGTTAGTTTAGTTTTGCATAATTTGGCAAAATTTCATGCGTTATCAATCGTGTTTGAAATGGACGATAGTAAAAATTATTCAAAACTCAAAAGTGAATTTAATGATATTCTCTTTCAAGAAACATTTCTTGATAAAAGTAAACTTAGAAACTATTATACCAATTGCTACGAAGACTCAATAAACTTATTACATGATTCGAACGCAAGAACGAAATTGCAAAATGTCGAAACAAAATTAATGGACCTCTTAAGATATTACACTACTCCACGAACATTTAACGTATTCTGCCATGGAGACTGTTGGGTGAATAACTTCTTGTTTAAACAAAAGGTACGGTATGCTCAGATTAATTTGTTTACAAACTTTAATAATAACAATCAATTTTTTATATTAATACATTCGATAGCAATATGTGTTTGTTGCGCTTCTAACGTTGTCTTATCGGCTACGTCTTATCAATTTACTAAAATTGAGAAGAAGCGAGCTTCGAGTCTAAGCCTCATTACTCGGGTATCACCGCGGGGGGGTGGGGGACTACGGATCCACCGGTCCTGGGTACCACCACTGCACATTTATTGGGTTTGTGAGGACCTTACGTTCGACTTTACCTTTTAAAGTTGTAAACCTTGGGTGGAATCTTGGACCTTTTAGCATTGTAACTGTTTTACCTTTACTGGGATGATAATTTAGTGGTTCACGGGCGATCTTAGACGAAACGAGAAATATATTTATACTTCTTGTTTCTTCTAAGATCGCCCGTAGATATTTATCTATCGTAAAAATCTTCTCCGCTACTTTTCAAATTCAAGATATTTATTAACTTGGATTCCAAAATATAAAATGAAATTTATATTGAAATAGTACAATTAACATGTTTTATTTACTCGATTATATTTTAACAAAAAGATAAAGTATTAATATAGATATTGTTTTCCAGGATAACATTACCACCGATCTATGTTTTTTGGATTTTCAAGCCATGCGGTATTCTAACCCGGCCACAGATGTTGTCTATTTCCTGTATTTATCTACTGATTCTACATTTCGATCTCAATTTATGAAAGATATTTTATCGGCGTTTTATGATAGTTTTACATCGTTCCTGAAATTATACGACATAGACTCAAGTTTTGTCTATACGCAAGAATCATTTGAATCAGATGTACAAGAAATGTTGCCTTTTGGATTACTAATTACTTTAATAGAGTTAAGAATAGTAACTACAACATATGAACATAAAAATAATCTGAGCGAATCTAAACTGGAACTCGACCAGTGTAACGCTAGTGAATCTGACGATGAAATGTTGTTGGAAGTGAAAGTAAATGACGTCGTTAAAGAATCATTGCAAAATGGTACTTTGGATAAATTATGTAACCAATTAAAATTTCTCAATTAAAATATTGTTCAAAGCGAAATCAATAAAGAAGTAAGTAATTATTTGTCTTTTAATGCACTCATTTTTTTATGGAATTAGGTGGACCCATGGGTATCCGCAACAAGCAATTGAGACGCAGATGCGTTGCCTGCCTTTAATGGACAGCGGGGATAGGCTGGAAAAGGATATTTCCTTCTCCCATTCATACCCCCCCCGTACAATCCTCTTCCTCTTCTCATCCTTTTTAGGAAAGAATGGGAAAGGGAAGAGGACTGAAATTGGGCCTCCAGCACCTCACTCATCGGACGAAACGCAGAAGCGTACTTCACCTTCACGCCTGTCTTTTGTGATGTTGTGGTATTTCATCGGTCGAGCTGGCCCATTCGTGCAATAGATGTAGTTGGTGCGGGCTTTACCACTGTTGATTTACTATCTACCATCTAATGAAAGTTATAGATATTAACAGCATAGATTAGAAGTGTACCTGTCTCCAGCGCCGTATGAAGGAATACTAGAATCTCCAAACGATGTCCCGTACGCCATTGAACATGGTTCCATTACGCATCTTTCCGTTTCTTCGGTCGGCTTTGGACCCATGCATTTGCTATCCGGTAATTTAGCAATGGTTCTGCTGAATTCCAAAAAAATCTTGCAGTGGACCTCTTTCTTTCTCCAACCTTCGCCACACGTTGTGCTGCAGGGACCCCAGTCATCGTCTTTGATGTAACTACAAATAATATGAATGCAATATTCAATACGCTTATAGCACCAATAAGTTTATTCAAAACTCTATAGGAAAACATTTCATAAAGGATTATCTTTAAAATAATAATTGATTGCGATATAAATATTACGATAGAAGAATCTAGATATTTTGAATCATACCACGAGACTATATTTTATGAAAGATTCACACATGATTTTGCAATACATGCGGGTGCTCAGGATTTTATTGGACCGGTCTTAGATCTATTAGAAGTTACACCTCATCAGTTCTGGCTGGTTTATGTATAAGTATGTGCACCAGTGTGAGTCTGTATGTAATAATTGCCAAAAATAATCTGTAATGTTTAAGACACAATTTGCTTTAAGGCTTGAGACAGTTACAGAACACTCCATGAGTTGAACGTTTGGAAAAAGAGTAGCCAAGTTTCTGTCGGTGCCAGAAATGTCCAGTTTTGTATCGAAAAAGTGTAACGAAGCAAAGAATAAAGAATTAACACAATGTGTGCAGACAGTGAGAATAGAGTGCAAGGAAATTCAAACCTTACTGTGCAGTGCATAGAGTAAGAAATAAGATGAATTTTTCAATACTGTAAAGTTGTAGAAAGCAATGATCTATGATAGGCATATGATTTGAAAAAAAGTTTCATTTGAATAAGTTTAGATATTTGGTGCAATGAAATTTGAAAGAAATATTGAGTGTTTTTTTTTCAGTTGTGTAAATCTCTATTTGCGGCTAAACTCTATGAATAAAAATCGTAATGTACGTTGATTTGTGTCTATTTCTAACCATAATATATTCAGAAAGTGTATTTCTATATCTAAACACACTTTTTGAATCAATAAACATAATAATCAAAATCTAATTAGACGAAAATGAGACAGCGGGCGTCGGAATTGTGTGAATGGAAAGGTTTTGACATTCATCGTTATAAAATGTGTGAATGTTATACTGAATTCAAAAGTGAAACCTTTAGAACTTGCAGTATTAGGTACAATACCTTACATACAACCAGCCACACGCAAAGAATATTTTGTAATTGCTGAAAGAAACAACAACAAAATACTCTGAGCTCTTTGCAGAAAAGGAAGGTAATAAAGATATAAATTAAGTAGATGTTCTTCAATGATATTTAATATCATTAAGAAC
>DWTW01001493.1:0-12525 GCA_018246275.1 Papilio slateri
TTTCATAAATTTAATAAGCCACTTTTTGTTTGGCTCTAAAAGGTAACCTGTTTGTTGATGCACCTTTACAGTCGGCTCGGTTGTAAAGCTATTCACATCGAGGACTATAAGAGTATCATTTTGTAAAAGGAAAAATTATCATAGTGAAAGTAAACAACGCTAAAACCGTTAAGATATTGCTGCGGCGGTATTGCGGCCTTTATTTTTGTAATTCCACCTGGATTCCTTATATTAAAATGATTACTTTATGCATCTAAATAAATAATTAAAAATATAAAGACTGGGTGAATGTTAACAAGACATTTACCATTAAAAAAATAAAAGTAATCGTAATAATTTTGCATAGATAATTTTTGGTTTTTATTTTCAACAAACCAGCGTTTTTTATGTTGGGTTTGATTCGAGAAAAAAGAAATGACTTATCAACAAATCGATACCGTCAATTATACAGAGCAACGGAAATAACACAGTGTTAATTGTGTGTACAAGTTTCTACGTAGGGTTCTATTTGCATTTTAGCTGGTCCCTAATTGGACCGCGGGGCAACTTTGGTGTTATGTTCGGTCTTAACGTTAATGTATGTCATTGTAACCAATTTCGTGGCTCAAAAACACTGTTTACCTATAAGAGGAATTTAGAGGCATTGATCTTCGAGTTTCACCAGATATGAAAACGAAACTCACAGATCTAGAAACGCATTACTGGACTTAGAAATGTACAATTTAACACAAGTTTCCTTATAAAATGTAGGTGTACTAAGTATTGATTTATGGCACACGCCTAAGGGAATAAAAAAGGTGAAATACTGTTGTATAGAAAAAAATAATCTTTAAAAATAAAAGTCGGCGGTAAAGGCTTGTGTCAATCTTTTGTTCAAACATTTTGAATATCGGAATTGTTAATTAATAAAGTCGTATAATCGTTGAATTTCGTTTTAGCGCGATTACCTAACCACGCATGAGCTTACCGTGATGCAATCGGATCGACCGGTTTCCTTTAATGCTGGTGTGACATAACGTCTTGTTTGTCAGTTCGTTCCACTTCTCAGAAGTAAGATTTTTTTGTTATTAATTCAGAAGTATACTCGATGATTCTAAATAACAGAGGGAACAAGTTTCGTGGTGGAAGAAGTGTTGATGACGTTGGATGTGTATTGATTTTTTAAAAAGCGACGAACTGAAGAATTATATGTCACAGTTTGCGAAAGAACTCTGGTTTTATATATTACTTCTACCCTGACTTCGCACTGAGAAGAAAGATAAATATTTATTCTTGCCCCAACACTACATTGCACTATAATACATACATTTGCTTAGAACTGAATGAATTTAAAATAAAAACAAAACATACACATTTTTGAACATATTATATATAGTGGCGACGAATAGGTCCCTAACTCAGCCTGCCTATAGCTTCAGAAGAACCACTGATTTGTTGTTAGGGCCTCGCCCGCAATACTATATACCCAAAAACTTGTGCCAGAACCGTGTCTAATAGAAATTTGTAATTTCTGCTTCTCAGGGTTACGTGTGTAAGTGCTTTTATATTTATTTACTAACATTATCAATTTAAGTTAATAATAGCAATAGTTGTTGTTGAATAATTATAACCTCCGGAGTGCGGACGTCAAATCATCGTGCGGTTAAAACGTGACGGATGAGGCCGGAGTGCGGCAAGTTCTGGTTACGTAGTGCCAGGTGGGCAACACAAACAAACGATCGGGCAATTAAAAGGTATCGCTACGCGTAAATTGTAAGTAAAAAAAACAATCTGATCTTTGTGGCGATTCGAGGCTTACGTCATTTTTTACGACATTACAACGTGGACTATTTTTTTGTTGATAATGACCATATGAAAGTAAGAACTTTAATATATTTAAAACTAGTCTTTACCCGCGGCTTCGCTTGCGTTGATGACCTAAAATCTAGTAGATCAGTTTTTCCAGATAAACGGTACCCTTTATTCTTTTCTGTTCCCTTCTGTTTTCTGTTCTGTTCTGTTTGAATATTTGTTTGCTAAATGTCATGATGACCGGCTAAGGAGAGGCGTGAAAGCGAACACACACACACACACTTACATTCGTATTTATTAGGATTTTCTAACGGTAAAATGGATTGCGTGAAATAACTAAGTGGATAGATGACTTTGATAGAAGAAAACGTGTTATTCTGACCCCACGTAAAGTGTCTAATAATAAAATAGCTTACTTCTGCATGACGCCCGCATCGATCTCATGCTGGTGCTTGAGCTGCTGATACTCCTGGAACAGCTTCTCGGAGACGCTGCGCAGCTTGGCCAGCTCGCGCTCGCGCTCCGACAGCTCGGCCTCCAGGTGCCGCCTCTCCTCGGACACGATGTTGTACCGCCGCTGCAGCTCATCGTGTTCCCGCTTAGCTGTGGAAGTATTACAATTGCTTTATATATGTAGGTAACAGGTTATATATGAGATGGTAACAACGACAGATCGTCGGACATTGAGACCTGTATGTTACAGACTATAATGTTAATATCTGTACTTCTACATATGAAAAAAATATGAACGTTTCGTCGACAAAAAGCGAATATTTCCCATTTAAAACTAGCATTCTTATGTGTCGATCGGTATAACATATTCAATAAACTATATTAGTGTACCAATTTTTGATTTAAATAAGTTAATCTATGTTAACCTCAAGAATTTTTGAAATACTGGAAACACTTACACGTGTAGTATACAAACATTCAGCGCACAGCGCAACCTCAATATAACGAACCTCAATTTAACGAATTCCTCGATTTAACAAATTTTTCGTAATCCCCTTGAATTGTCCATAAGAGTCAGTGTAAATAATACCTTTGTTACATTACGATTTTTTTTACGAGATGTTCGTAACGAATTTTTAAATATGAAAAAAAAGTGTAAATACCTCTAATTAACCTTTAAAAACCTCTATATAACGTTTCCATCAATATGACCCTTAATCCCATAGTAAGTATGTGACTCAGTCGCGACAGGTTTCGACACGTTTTTTTCGTAAAACAATTGAAGTCGTTTGATGGAAAATAATGTAAACAGTGCTGCTCGTCACTGTTGTTGGAGATTCTAGCTCCTTAGTGGCGTTCCTTATCGCGTTATTATACTTTTAAAGATTTTACTGCATTTAATTTTGATTATTAATCTAATATTACCCACCTAATTGTTTTTAAATATAAAATACATAAAGTAATTTGATAAAAACGTGTTATCATTTATAGGCAGAAGTAATTCGCTATAACAAGAGGAGTGCGTAATGTGGTGTTGTGAGTTAAGCTATTTCTTTACCTCTTTATAACAAGTTTTAGACTGACCTTACCTCAATATAACAAACCTCAGTTTAACAAATTACTTGATATAGCGAATATTTACGAGTCACCGTCGGATTTGTTATATCGAGGTTGCACTGTATTTATAATTTGTGCTAAAAAATTCAAAACGTAATGTTAAGCGGTGATGTCCATAAAATATCTATAAATGTGTATAAATGAGGTTAAATTTTACAAAAAGCAAACACCTTTATTTTTCATAGTTTAAATAAATTACGGACAAAATGGCTACGAAATAAATAATACCGGTGACCTACGCAATAAATCGCAGTCGAAATTATATATATTTAACATTGCAACATATTGCAACAATGACAATCAAGATTTTTTTGTTTGCAATTTAACGGAAAAGTTTATAATTTATATTACATACGAGTACGAGGCGTCATTAATGAATTGTTGTTTTTGAAACATATTGCTCAAACAGTGTGTGATATTATTTTAAACTCACATAAGTTTCATATATCCTTATATTATAATTCATTATTATTATAGATTTGACATATTAAACAAAGTCCCCTCGCTTTGTCGGTCTGTCGGAATGCGATAAACTCAAAATGTACTAAACGAATTTTCATAGTTTTTTCCTTAAAACGGACTGATTCATGAGGATTATTTAGATAATTCTGTAGGATTTGCTTGACATATGGAGGATAATTGCTGCAGAGGACCTAATAATAGGCTGGTACGACATTACAACGACAGAAAAAAATGGTTGCTTAAAAAAAAATTTAAAAAAATTATGCGTGATAGCGAAAAATGGAAAGTAGCTATTGGTACATAAGTTTTAATTCACTATAGTTTTGTTCAAAGTTTTTCTTTGGGCCGGTGCAATGTCGCACACGTATGTCTACAACGAGGTCAAAATAACGTCGGTTGTTATTATAACATCTCGCGACAGACGACATGTTTACTTAGCGGGCACAGGATTGTGTTCATTGCGGACGATCAAGACAAAGACGTGTAAGAATTGCGCGGGAAGGAGACCAAACACTATCGTTTATACTGTTCCTATGTTACGTCTAATTGCTGTAGATATTATAACTTTCTTACATATACAATAGTTGCATTAAACTGATTGATCCATATATAAATTTGATGGATAAGTCGATAACGGCTCGCCGGCACACAGAGGCTGTGAACCACTTGAGGAGCGGTGACGGTGAAATACCTTAAGTTGTATAATAGGTTTGGAAATAGCGCCGAGAATTGATTCCATAAGACTAAAGAAAGTATAGTTGGACACCCATCATCGAGACATTATCTGTAAATCTATATTAACCAAATTAGGATATGCATTCTTGATTAAGAAATATGTAAAAGTTTAAATTTGTTTTATACACTGTAATGTAGTCAAGTAACATTAATATCAACATTAAGTACCGAAAGTTATTTTTGCCACTTTTCGTCGGTTTAACAGTTTATGGTACATTTAAAAAAAACATATATAATGTTAATAAATAATGTTTAAATATTCATTTAGATATCCTTTAAGATATTAAAATAAATTGTCAAAGTTTCGATGATTATGTAAGTACCGTTGATATTTTTCCTTTTTTACCCTATACTGTAAAGAAATAGATGTGTCAGAGCACAAACACGAAAGAGCAAGACGCCTCCTAACTACACTATATCTTATCGTTACACGAACTCTAGGAAGCGCGAGTTAATAATGGACGACATTTTGTACTTCGTTACTCACGCGCTTTGGACGAGGAAAAAAATACATTGCTAGTACTTTAAATGTTATTTGTCCGTTGCAAAAATTATAGGACTATATCTGTGTTTTGATGTAATGCCAAATATAAAGTTGCTTATTTAATATTAATATTAGGTATGCCGCTTAAACGTTTGCATCCGTAAATTATAAAAGAACGGGCTTGTGGGTACGTAAATCTTTCAGGTTATCTCACACAAATCAAATCAGTTACTGTATACTGACATGTTTTATATCCGTCGTATGTTTTCTTATATTAAATCGCCTTTTCTTGTAACGAAAGGGCTCGCGGCACCTCGCGGCACCTCGCCCAACGAAGGAAACACAAGTCTTAATATCCCCGCTTCTCGCCAATATTCTGTGAGGTCGTGATACCTTTCCGATGGATGCATATGCATCAAGCATTGGTTCTGGTTGCAGTTTTTGGATGCATCCGTGTCCAAAATTGGATAAATAACTAATATTGGACTAATTATGGCTTCACAATCAGTTTTTACTCCATTGCCAGACTTTTGCAAAAGCAATAAGCTGAAGATCTCTCCTGTTCATCCTCTATGTCGAACCAGTCGGTTCTTACACCCAGAGAAGAACAGGCCCCATCCCACAAAAGTGCCGAACACCGCACAGGCGACTTTAATGAATGCTAATAGGGTTAGAGCTCTTACAAATTAGTTCTAATTAACAAACTTCGTGTTCAAAAACCAATCAAATGGAATTGGTGGTATGTGTGGTATTGTTTGGTGGAGGTATCATAAATTTCAGTTCAGTTTGGGTGATGAGCGCGTTAAGAAAACATGGCATGTTGATATTGTTATCTAATCTACTATATATTAGAATTATAAAGAGGACACATTTATTTGTATGCAGTACTCTGAGTAATTAAAATTCTTAACTTGTTTTGATAACCTTTTCAGCATTAGAATGTAGCTTCATTATGCAAAAGTACCTATTGTATATTTTTGTTATTAAAGAGCTTCTTGAACGTTATTCTTTTTAATTGTTATGACTGTTCAAACACTTTCTTGAAAAGCCTTGAATTAAAATTTGCTAACTTTACTTTGTATATTTTTTTTCTGTTGTAAAAGATATTCCAAGTATCGGCGGAAAAAACACGTACAGGTGCAACAAATATGCGTAATCGCCGAAGAATTTCAACGAAATACACATACAGGCCACGGTCACTGGTGGCAGAACATATATGGCATTTTGTCTTTAAAGAAAAAACTTTTCCCGCGCTTTATCTGACAAACGTCATTTTAAAACAATACTTATTGTCTATGGCGGGAATCACGCGACACAGTTACATTTATCAATATTGCTTCGTGAACAAATTCTTAGTAATCCAAAGAGGGAGAATCGAACGAGTAAGATTTATTTTTAGGTCTCTACGAAAACATGTTTGTGGTCAAACAATACATGACTGGGATAAATTGACCTGTTTTGTTGACATTGTCATATTTGTGTCTTTTTCTCATAGAATTCTTTTAAAAAATACTAGTGAAGAATGACTCGGTTATTTTTCTTGGCTTTCAGTCATTGATAAACAATGACACAGACGATCATCTTTTATGACTTGCTTATTTGAAAAAGGCACAATATTTTTAGACTTATAATTTGAAGGACATATATTTATTATATATCTCCCGGACGAGTTTCATACAAATTTGTGTCACTGTGCATTTTTATTTCCTCGAGGACACTTTACACAGCATAAACCGACATTTATTTTTAATTACAAACACGTAGACTTTCAAATCGTACAGTGGGAAACGCCAACTGCGGGATTTTACGAAGTCAACAACTGGCGACTTACGTGGCTTCACTATTAACCCGTCGTTAATTATAATATTAAATCGAATTAATTTTCCGGCTTGGTTCCGGCACAAAGAATCTGACTAGTCTTTAGTCAAAGATGGATAAAATAAACATTGGAGTCTAGGTGATCAGGGGGAGCTGATGGTCTCGAGCGACAGAAGAATAAAAAGATTAAATAAAAGGTATTAATTGTTTTCTAATTATTACGGAAATAAATAGGTCGAGATTTTTTTGTATGGTAAAAGGGAAGGGAGTATATAAGAAAAAGAATAGTATGGATCAGAGGAGATAGGGCCAGCGGTACCACACACATCAGAAGAAAGACTAAAGCATAAATACTCTGCGTTCTACTCTGTGATATGTGGCCCTTTAGAACTCCCTTAGTGAACTAAGCTGATGATGGATTGTGTCATGTAAAAAAGTACCTTATTTAAACATAGACAAGGTTCAAAATTGTTGTCTTCATTTCTGGAAATACCACATGGAATCTTATATGATAGATACTACATACTTAAGAAGCAATGTAAAGTAAAACATCAATAGCTTAAAACCAACGAGCGAAGGGGTTTACTACCAATTTTGCAATTACACCATTTACAATTTTACACCAAATTCTTATTAATGTATATGTAACATTAATAAGAATTTGGTGTAATAAAAACATATATTTTAAGCTGTTTGTTTATTTTGTTTATCATACCAGATTAAATAATATTAAAATAAACATATATACTTAAACCCTAATATGTATTTATCATGGGTCTAGCGCACCTCTTTGTTTTCTATATCCCAACGCCTATACAGATAGATTATAAATAAATAAGGAAATAATAGAATAAGCTGTAACAGAAGGTAATGCGTTATATGCTAGTCTTATGCCATAATAATCCTAATCCAGTATCCACAAGTTATACATCCAGAATACCAGATACATGAGAGTCTTATACAGTCTTGTTGTACTTTGTTTTAAACATACAAATTTTAGCGTTAAAATTATAAACTAAAATTTATTGTTTTTATTTAGTGTCTAGATCGCGTCAATAATGATTTTTACAGTTGTAAGTTTTAATAGATGGTTATTTTTGATCTATATATTGATATATATACTATGGTATTACAGGGGTAAAACGGTTATGATCTGTAATCTTTGAAACATTATAACATTAAATGGAAACAATTATGAAATGTTTAATAAAACAAAAGATAAGGATAAAATACAGTTCATTTTATATAGGTAATGGTATTGTAAATAGAACCATTGTTTCTGCATTCCATAATATTAAGTTTTACAGTGCAATAGATATTGCGCATCCAATGTTTACACTAACTGTGTCAATGTTCTAGTCTCTGCATCATAGGATACAATATTAACATATTACTTTTAAGTGCTTAAGTGCCTAAGTCTATTAAATCACAAATTAATATAATAAATCTCGAGACTGTGATGGACAAATTTGCATTACTATTTCACTTTAATTTCAAACTTTTCTCTATGATGCCTACTTCCTTGACAGTTATTAAAAATATAGAAATAAATGACTTAACAGAGTATTATTTATTTATAAGAAACTAGTGGCCCTCCCCATTATTTAAAAAATTA
Organism: Papilio slateri; assembly: GCA_018246275.1. NCBI lineage: Eukaryota > Metazoa > Arthropoda > Insecta > Lepidoptera > Papilionidae > Papilio > Papilio slateri. Next base: position 8,475 of record DWTW01001493.1, read on the forward strand.
TCAAAAATTTATGTGGATCCCAAACTTTTTGAAAATATTCTATTGCCTATGTTTATCAGAGATAATGTAGGATTGTAATGTGAAAGAATTTTTCAAATCACTCAAGTAGTTTCAGAGCCTATTCAATTCAATCAAATAATCAAATCAGGAAAGATTTATAATAGTAGTTTAGATACACTATCCTCAGCTTTATCTTGCAGTTTAAAAACTCATTTTTTGTTATCTTTAGAAAAAAAAAACACATTACAAAGAATAAAGTATTAAGCATTAATTTACAAAGATAACAAAAGGTAGCAGGCTCAGTGTGTACCGAGGACATGCACGATGTACTGGTTTACAGCCTACCCCAGTTATACCCTTGCATGCAGTAACAATACTTAAAGAAGATATAAAGAAACCATACTAAATAAAAAGGAGAAAAGTAAAACTAGAAAAGATGATAAAAATGCAGTTAAAAATACAAACGTAAACAATAAATATGACATTCAGTATCAGTGAATCATTTGCAAGGAAATAATCAATATTGGATTTATGGGAGTAACAAGATAAGCAAACATAATTTTAATTCAACGATGTGAATTTCAATGACCCATCATAATTAACCAAACTAACTGTCTATAACCTTATATTGAACCATTAAATTGCAAAATGAGAAATAAAGCTTCATTATAACCAAAATTAAAAAGTAACCGAAGTACTTCAAAGGACTTGATTGTGATGAAAACTTTTCAAATTCTTTTTCATTTTTGTGTGTGCTAGAAAAATCAATCTATTCTTCATATTTTTGTAAATGGAAAGGAAAATATTCATGAACATGTACGGACATTTAAAATTTAACATAATAAAGTGTAAAGAACAACTATTTGTGATTCATAATATATGTATCACTGAGTTCCCCTCATCCATGTACCTTTGTTGTTATTGGTAAATATTTAAAACAGTAATTCTTCCTACCCTGTGTTAAAAAATAGTAAAACTGAAATAAGTTTAAAGGCCAATAAGCCAAAAAAAAATTAGGTAATTAAAGTCTTTAATTAATCAAAATTAGTTTCTAGAATATTCTTCACAAAATAAAGTACTAAGGTGTTGCTAAATTATTTTTCCTGCAGTAAAATACCTCCGGTAGGCGTTTGTTTCTTCAAAAACCATAAAGATATTACAGGTTTCTAAATGTAATAAACTATGATTTACTAACATAATACCTAAATCGATACTTGTTTCGTAATTTCAAAATGTACGTACTTATGACATTTCGATAAGCCTAATCAATAAAGTACCGATGCGCAAAACTAAAAATCAATATTTTTAAAATTGGGCCAACAGCAAAAAGTCAATATTGTCATATCTTTAGTTATAACTTTGTTCGGATATTGTATTATCGCGCACATTATATTGAGGGTAAAACTTATTAACAGTATATTAGTGTAGTCCAACGTAATTTTATACTTTATACAAGATATTTTAAATAATACAAAACTCTAACATGCAAAGAAGCAAGAAGCATACGGCGCAACGCATAAAGTTTGAACGTCTCCTCGAAACGGGTTTACATTACAAAAGTTTCGTGGATACATAATGTATGAGCAACAGGTTATCGTCCGTCATAATCCGACAAATACGCGGCTAGGATTTTCTTTCATTTGCATAAAACACTGGTAAATAGAGCATGCGCAGTGGCGACTGGAAAAAAGTGGGAAAAACTAAAGATTTGTGAGCCGAATTGAATAGTACCGACCTTTTTCGGACTTGAGGAGGTACGTCTTGTGCTTCCTTTCGGCCTCCTCGTATCGGTTCTTCCACTTCTCGACGTAAGTAGAGAGCGCGATGTTGGCCTCCTTGGTGTTGTGCTGCGCGTCGGGCGGCGTCATCCTGGCCGCAGTGGCGGCGGTGGCGCGCGGGATCCTCGTTGCCGCGGCCCCGGCACAGAGCGAGACGGCGCTCCGAGCGCTCGGACTCTGACACTGGTTGTTGCTCGACGCGATCGCAAATACATTATCGCTGTTCCTTTTAATCATTTTTGCATTCGATTTTATTTCACACGCGCGAAGCGAACGCTCGCATCTTTCCGTTTTCACATATGCACAGTTCACACCACGTGTCCGGATCAACAGGCCGGTGCTCCGTTTATTGGAAAGTGATGAACAAATTAACTAAAATGATTTCTTTGTTCCGTCGTTGAGGAAAATACGCGTAATAATGCGTACTATGTACTCGCAGCGCCCGTCGATTGTGTCACTCGCGTTCACTTAATAAAATAGCCTCGACGGACTTTGTATATTCAAAAGAAAATATCTGTAGAGCCGATAAACGCGTATTTTGTTTTTAAATAGACGACAATTAGCCGTCAGTGCCCGATCGCTACTAACGTATGCGTGCAGTTATGATATGATAATGAAATCTTCGCCATTGTGAGTCATATGAGTTAATGTTTACGCTTTTTGTTTATGTTTGAAGCGGGCTGTCGCTCGGTTAGGTTAGCCGTACGTCAGGTAATTCGTAGTAGCTAGTGATGATTTCGTCGGAAGTAGCGATGCATGTTCGATGTTACTTATCAATGTGCTTATACATTCTTATCATCAAACCACATTAATTTCGAGTAAGCTTACGTCATCGCAAGTCATCACCGATATATTATTGTAGCGATTACGGCAACTTATTTTGCTAGTAACAATTTCATTTTGTTTATAATACAAATGAAATACTTTATTATTTAGATTATCTGTCTATTTTTAATGTTTAAGTTTTTCTTCACAGGTGTTTAAAATGTTATTTATTAAAAAATATATTTTTATGACATTTAAATATTACTTTCTTAAGTTCAAATTGATTAAAATAATAATGTATACATCGAATTAAGCGTTCACTTGCACAAATAAAATACGGCGTATAATTTGTAACGTAACAATCACGATTTATACCGAAATAAAGTAAAACACAATCAGCACTCTTCACACACACGTAACTGCAGTCGACAACCGAACTAAATACTAATGCATTTCGTCCAACTAGGGACGAACGGAAATTCTAAAATTAAACTGTTCTGTGAAACGACGCGGACAGAGAATGTTCTGTAAACGACAAGGAGACGCGGCGGCGTGTGGGCCGTGGGCCGTGGGCCGTGGGCTGTCGACTGGAGCAAAGCGCGCCTTGTAATACCATTTAATTGCATTAGACCAGACTCGCTATGATTTCCAATTTACTGATTGTTCGTTATTACTCATCCTTACAGACAGCCATTCCTCCTACTTTATAACGTTAAATAATCTCTTTATTTCTGGTAAAATTTGTGAAGCAATAACGTGTGAGACATATAATAAAAAAACATCTCATGTATTTTTTAAAAGGGGATAGAGAGATAGCAATTACTACGGATTTCTTATAGTTTTTGCTTACGTTACCTTCTAAATGTAATAAGATTTACATTTTAAGCAATTGATATATTATTCATAGAAAGTACGTACGTCGATAAGCTATTTTGCAATGTATTTCTTACAATTTAAATATATTTTTTACTATCTGTCATCGATTATTTTGATTTATGAAAACAATGATTCACCATAACCTCACTCAACCGCCTAGTAGAAAGTCGGCAGAGCTCGGTGGGACCTCAAGTAGTAAATCACATCCTACCGCAAACATTCCATGTAAAACTGGCTGCCAAGACTTTCGGGACCATAATGCTTTTACTGTTAAAAAATTATGATATCTCTACTAGAGCCAAGTCGCTAGCGAAGCTCCGTTTTCCTAGCCTTCATACAAAATTTCAGTCTACTAGGCCTTCTGGAAGTACCTTAAGATTTCGACTGACTGAATTAAAATGTGACGAAATCGGCGTATTTCAGATATCAATAAACGTGGGACCATAAAAGCTAAATAATTGATACTTGGCACTTGTGATAAGTCTATGTAGGACATCTTCTCCTAGAAATGCGAACATCACAGGTATGATGGTTCGAAAATACGACGAAACTCTTCGAGAAAAAGGAGCACGCCCTGTTCCTTTGGCTCGTCTCGATGGGGGCATTACCGGGCCACCAGATTATTCATTATC
>DWTW01001494.1:0-12523 GCA_018246275.1 Papilio slateri
ATATAATATATGTTAAAATATAAAAATTACACTTATTGATGATAAAGTGACGTACAAAGACGTAAAGTCTGAATGTTTTTCAAGCTGTGAACTTGAAGAGAAAACTAGGACAAGTCAATTTTTTTTTAATTTCAAGTGTCATAAATAATGTATCAGCTTGTGGTTGGCAAAGCACAACACTTATAATACAATTTTAGTTACAAAAATATTAAAAGCATAATTATTTAAACACAAATAATTCAAGTTTTTTAATTATATAGGTCACGCCCATTTCATGTCTGTTTTAGAAGGGTACTACAGAGCCACGTCACGTTTTTATCTTCGGGGGCGTACCTAATATGTGTCAAAGATAGTACCGGAGCGCTCAAACATACACGCGCGTAACACATTCGACGCATTGGATTTACAGAGGACAGGCTTAACATGGCTGCACAAAACAAATAACAGAATAGTTAGAACAGAATCAGTTGGCTCTTTGTTTCAGTTCTTGTGAAATGCGTAAGAATATTACTAAATATTTTCACAAAGGCGTCGAATGTTAGTGTGACGACACTAATTTTAATTTTAAGTTGTTTATTAATTACATCAATCAGTGTTTTATTACGTTTTATAATCCCTAACACAATGTTAATTTTAATAATACCTAAGCTAACTTACTGATTCAAGCCTGGTGTGGTTATATATACACGTATGTTGCGGTAAAAAAGTTATTCCCAAGGAGCTGTAGCCAAAACCTATACAGTATGAACTACGGCCATACAGTGCCGATCGCACAGTTGATCGCATCAGTTGAAAAAGAGCAGATGATTGTGGTAATAAAGTAACTAACTCAAATAGCATTTGAAAAGAAATTGACATTACTTATTCTTAAAGAGTTTTGTTCAACTAATTAGGTAATATGTGCACGAGTGGTAGACGGTTACAACTCGGCAAGAAACGCAACTGGTAAAAGGCTAAACTATCTGCAACCATCCACATTAATGAAGGTGTATCGACGCTCAAAGAATGCGGTCGCGCAATCTCTACTAAGGTTGGTTACGTTAATCATCTCAGTCGTCAAGCAACCTATCCTCAACAAATCGGATACATATATAATCAGTGTAGCTGTCAGTGAGCAGTCACATTGGTTGTACATAGTTTCTAGGTTAAGTTATCGACTAACGTACTATAGGTAATATTATGCTATATTATTCCTATTATTCCTACAATTAGATGAGAAACATCACAGAGGAGAAGATATAAATATGAGTTCCTCTATGGTTACCTTACACTTGATTTATTGAATTAAAAATCTTCAGCCAGCACATCAATAAAAAGGGAAACAAACGTACACACAATAACAATAGTGGCAAAAATAAAATAAGTACAGGAAGCGTGCAACCAAATAGTTGCCAGTTCGTGCGCGGATCAGTTTTTCAATCTAGCAACAAATGGTGGTACATTTACAGAGGTTACGGCGCACAGAGAACGTTCTACAAATGACTGGAGCACAGGTGTTGCTTTATTGAAAAAACAGATACAAATTACCCCTTCTTTTACTTCTCGAGGGCAGATAGATGTTCTTTTTTAGTAGGTACTAAGTAACACGACAAATCAGTACAGTACAACTTGAGAACGAAAAAGTTGTTTTTGTTAACGACCTTAATTAATGATTTGTTACACATTACGTATATGACTATGAATCTAAATCTATGACTTTCAGGAATGTATAACCGCAACATGAAATAGTAGAGTGAAAAATTAAATTTCCTAATGATACCGCCATAAATAATAACTTAAAACACCCATTAATTTTTACTCTCATTTTCTTTAGCTATGAACCATTGTTATGAATGAGCAATAAGAATTTACATTGTATATATTTATACTGTCCAGGTCATCAAAAGCTAGCTCCGATACTTCTAGACGTGACGACCAGCAGTGTGTGTGTCGAACAAATATTGGTCTCGGCTTTGAACCAATTTCGGGACAAGAGTCTTCTGAGCCGGGTATTGTAGCCCACAGACCGAGCGTAATGTGCAAACTTAATTTCACTCACCTAAGATGTATCCGGATATTTCGATGTTATAACATTCCGTTATGCACAATCATGAACTGGAATATTCGTCAGGATATTTTTTTCATGTCCTGAAACAAAAAAAAATAAGAATTTTAATAAATTTTAACAATGTGGTTTTTTTACAGTGTATAATAAAACGAACAATTTATGCAAACATAAAAATGGGTAAACTTATTTCTAATTTAAAATTTTAAGCCACTTACTTAAAAATTAGGCAAATTTATTAAAAAAAAACATATATCTTTTTATTAAGCAATATGGCATTAATAAAATTTATAACTGCGTAAAAGTACTATCCTATATTTGTAATGGACTTAACCCATCTTTATTACCTCTTTGGATAACCGTTACCACCATTATTCAGTGCCGATAAAGAGAATCCACCCTTAAAGGCCTATAAAAGTAGACCTTCATAAACAAGCTATATCTCTTCTATACATCATCATAAATGAATTTCTTTTATCATTGCAAAAAAAAAGAAAAGAAACACCCTGATGTTTCCCCGTTAGGATATTCTCGTAATGTCAAATATTTCAAAATGAAAACTGGATGCACCGGTTGTGGGGAAGGAAATAAAATATTTTATATTAAAATACAATTGAGATTTCAGTGAGGTAAAGTCAAACGACGCCCGCATCGCTCGGAAGTTGCGCGATAAAACTTCTCCGGCGGATTGCGTCGAATTCTGAAACAAAGCGCTGAGGAAAGTCGGGAGCGAGGGCTGCACAGGTGTGTCGAGCGAGTCACGCGTCCTCTAATCAATCGGAAATGTTTGCTCGGGCGACCCGACGGTTCTACCACGTACTCCTAACAACACAGACCGGTCAGCGCACCGACACCCGCCCATTCATCCGAATGTCACCCGCGACGGAATTCGAATAGACATGGCTATCGGTAAATACCAACTGGAATACGACAGACCTGTCTATTTATCCGCTCGATTCCCCACATAAAAGGCTCTCCATCTCGACGTTGGCTTTGGCAGCGCTTTTATAACGTCGACGAAGCTCGCCTCGACTCGCGATAAGACGAAAAAGAAACAACGGGCAGCGATAAAACGGGAATGAGTAAGTACTCCCGCATTCAATTTAACAATCTCCAAAGTTACATCACGGGCTTGAATTAATGTAGTCGGTCAAACAAAGCATCGGGTCTTTAAGCTTATCTAGGAGAGAGCGAGTCGTGTTGCGTGCGGCCGAGCGAGGTGCAAAACACGCGCCGATGTACAGATAGCGCGCGCAGCATTCTTTTGTTCCGCTGAGGGATGAGCGCCGCTCGTTAGTGCCCGGATCTGTGTAAACATTTTGACACTTCGCTAAAGGGTTCATTTCGTCTGATTAATGTTGTAATTCCTTCAGTTGCTCAAACAAAAAAGACGCTCAGAGCATTTATACTGTGACGGCTCGTGAGCGGGAAAAATGAAGAGAATTTATCTTAACTGTATATCGTAACCGAGCAGCCGACGGCTAGCTGTTAGTAAAAACGAACCGTAGTTAAAGTTGAGAATAAATGTAGACTAGAATAATGCTTGGATTTCACATTTCACCTTTTCTACCCGTTCGAAACTAAATGCAACACGTTTTAGTAAGATAACATATAATACTTATCACTCTTTGTAGCTGATGAAGATAAGTAACACGAAAGATCGCGTGAAGCGATGCGCCGCGGGAGGATCCTAAATGCAGCGCCAGACAGGCAACAACACGCTTGGTCATTAAAAGATAATACAATTGTTTAACTTTATTTTTCTTTTTCATACTTAACCTCACAACAAATCCGTCATTACAAAATATAATCTGTCAATGAAATAATGAAACAAACAAACAACAGCAACTGTTGAGGGACAGGAAAAGAGAGTAAGCCAACATTAATGTTAATAAAAATCCTACCTCCTCGCCAACACCTACGCACTAGTATAAGGTTAATGTAAGAATCTGGTGTGTTAAAGATCTTTAAGAAAGACAAAAACACTCTACATAAGGTTCGTGTCGATTCTTTATTATTCTGTTATATTTAATTTTTAATCCGAGTGTAAAATTATTATTACCCGATGTTTGCAAAATTAAAAAGTTATAGAAATTATAAAAAGATTAAGGCAACTTCGTAACATGAATAATATAATTCGGAATAGCTGAGCCATTATTCGACAAGTAACCACTACGGTAGTGTGTTTCGAGTCGGTTTACTTGTTAAAAATTTATACATTTAATATTCATGAAAATGACTGCGATACTTGCCACAAAGGCGTCAGAAGCGAACTAACAATCTAGCTCATTAGTATCTGCCAGGAATACCCTTTGCGTATTTAGAAAAAAAAAACATTGCTAGTTAATTCCGGGTATGGCCCCGTAAATTTTGCGTTGCGTTAACGAGGTAACTGCCCGGATGTATATAACAAAGTTATAAAGTTGCAACTAGTTTAGGTGAAGCGCTTTCAAGCGGTACCGTCTCCGGCTTCTTGATTTTCTTTACAAGCTCTTTTAAATTTTCCATCGCTTTTAAGATTTCCTACTTGAAAACGCTGCGCCCGCCGTAACGAATTATGTACTCGCTATGCAGTTTTCTTTGTAGCTAGTTCTCTATCACTTAATGGAAAGAATTTATTAAATGAATAATATAAGTTGCAGATGTGACGCAACTTAAATGAAATGAATATAATAAGAAAGCATTTTAACCTATGATACTCGATATCATTACTGATTAGTCCACTTTAGCGCAGTCGAAAGAAATGCATAGGTTATCATATTTTCCGTATCGTACTTTTCACTAATTTATATTATACTAGCGACCCACCCCAACTTCGCACGGGTAGCACTAATTATTTATAGTAGAAGTAGAAGACAAAAGATATTGAAGTGTTGTGTCAATAAACTAATTTAAACCGCCATCTATTAGAATCATATGGCACCTATAAGTAATTACAACATTTAATTTGCAACAACAAATATTGAGGTCAATAACTGAGATAAAAACTATCCTATCTTTTAAGTTGGACCAAATTACAACGTAGTGATTAAATTTTATATGTTCGGTTTAGTAATATCTATATAAACTTATCTAAGTGTTAAATTAAATTTATATTTTCTGTATCAGTTCGAGCAGCAGCTGCAAAGGTATTATGTTGATAAATTCGCAATAACCGTGTAAGGAAGAAATAGCCCAATACTGTGCACTAATTTTCTTTTTAACGAATGCGTTTACAATAGGCCATTGAAATGGTTATCGCTTCGGTCTGTATATGTTAATATTCGTATCGGTCTTGTGGGTTATTTTTATAGCTAGCTAGCTAGCTATATTTCCAGCGGTTTGTCCTTACCGAAGTTTTAACTGTATTGTGAGACGTGGGCCGGCAACCGAACGTAGGCGGTTTTATTTACAAAGGGAAATATCCAATGCACTTGTAAAGAACTGGTTCTGGTGTATCGATCGAATCGTTTCAAAGATATATAAATACTTTAGTCGTCGTGTTCTTTGGTGAATCGGCAGGTTAATATGTAAATCGGATAAGCTCATTCATATCTATCAATTTCAGGTTTGTGTTGCAGTCATTTGCAACGGATTCGATATCATTATCTCTTATGCTTTATGACTTAGTTGGAGACAATTTATCATTAGCGATATATAAGATAAAACTAACATTTCCTGAATCATTATGTCCGCGTGCCTTGTAAGATAATGATGTAATTTCCTTGTTAAGTTGTTCAATTAAGTGTGTAATAGTTGCTGCGTGGTTCAGACGTCTCGGGTCCGACTGCATATTCTTATCAATAATGTTTCAAATTATCTACATAATTCATTGCAGAGATAAAACAGATGTACTGTCTGTCGACGAACTCGTTTTGTGTCGATTTAATTACATGTCCATTCGATTTATCTATCTTCAGTCAGTTAGAACTGTAACTGACGAACAAAAAAAAATAACAGATAAAATAAAAAAGAACATTTATTAATATAACCTCAAGTTTGACGGCTTAGGAAAGCTTAGGACAGAATGACGAAAGAATTATACTTTATTGTATTGCAAAATTTGGAAACAGTAAAATTGTGCCTAATGGATTAGCGACCTTTTAAAGTTGAGCTTTTAAAGTTCATATTAAGAATTATATGTTGGACCACGATGTTCCCCGTAAGTAATTTCGAAATTGCACGTTATTAAAAACTTAGCTAATGTTACAACTGAATAATTTAGCATTCTAGTGGTAAAAAATTGAATAAAACCGGTTTAATAGTTTTAGAGCTTACCCATGACAATCTCTTTCTAATATTAGTTCAGATGATCGAAAAAAAATTCAAAGAAGCGATACAAGACAGCTAAGATTTAATGAATAAAATCGTTGAATGTGAAAATGAATTCTCGTATTATTTTTATAAACAATCAAGTGTATTCGTAATCTTGATTGTAAATATAGATCTTATAATTGACAATTAATATTGATTAATCTTGTGTCAGTGAGAAGTGACAGGTCATTAAAACCACTTTTAGCCTGTTCTCAATAATTTAAATAAAAAATAATCACATACTTTAATTGTAATTGAAAACGCCCTTTTAAGAAATCGATGAAACGACTTATTTTTTAATTATTGTTGAAAATATAATTAGCTATCAGCCATGAAAGCTTTCCACTTAACGCTGTCAGTAGATTCTACGACCCTTCGTTGACCTCCTACAAAGGTATGTCTCGTTAAGTTAAAAAAAAACCTTTGAGATGTATATGTACATCCAGAATAAGTCAAACTGTCAAAACATCAAGTTTAATTCCAAGAAAACAACGCTCGTACAAATCTTCTCAGAGGCACTCGACGTCTGTCTGCCATGTTAATAACTACTTGTGAAACTTCAACGCAATATAATTATATACCTGCGGTCGTAATAAAAAGAGTTGTAGTCAGTGTTCAGTCTTATATAATTAATAAATTTAATAACTTTCAACAGCACTTATTAAATTATTAACATTAGGTGTAATTAAATTATCCCAAAACAATAAGCTTCCACGCCTTAAAACCCAATCGAAGTGGTCAAAAACAGCGATAGCTTTTTGCTGTTTACCGAGCTTATTACGTCACAAAAGTCGAATCTAGTGCGTTATGTATATTTGATCCTTCTTTTGCATGATATACCCCTATGACCCTACCAAATGTCATGTGACAAGTCTACAAACACAACAGTAAGGTAAATTGTGAATAAGTGAAGGTGCAAGCGTTTATCTCTTCACGCACAATATGCACAGTAGAATAAGTAATAATAACGTTGTAATGTGATGTAGACAAGTGATACAGCCCGACGCGACGCGACCGAGCCCACCCCGCGCCGGCACGCGACAGGGGTGACGTCCTGTAATGGCGAGTACACAAGTCGTACCATATTCTTGGAATGACATTTCGAATGTGTCCATGAAATTACATTTTAATATCCATTGTTGTAAAACACCGCTGTAAAGGTAAGCTTTGTGGAAAAACTGTTAGTCTTTGAATATAAAAATCCGAGTCAATGCACTTCACAATCGCTTCGGTAGATTATGGAATATTTTTGGACCAAAATGTTTTAAATATTTAAGAATATATCTTTAGCCGTTTTAAAAAAGGAAATATTTTACAAAGCTTAACGCATAGATTGAGCAGTTATAATTGAGAATAGAGTCTATTTTGAAAAACCTATATCTATGGTCATACAGATATTAAGTAAAAGTTTTTATGCATTTGCACTTGTGTATCTGATGGTACCTAAACGGTCGTATATTATATTATTATTAATTATAACAGCCGGGCGAAGGCATGCGATGTGAACTGCGGGTGAAAAAAATGCAAAATACACATTTAATTTCAACCCCAGTGTACAGGGATGGGGGGAACCCTACTAATTAATTAGATAGCCACCTGCCCGGCAACACCCTGCCCTGGTGGTCGTAGGCTGTTAAAAAACTTGTCATAATTTGCGAAAAACAATAGCGTTATAGGTGCGTATTGTGACCAATACAAACATAGAATCTAAACGGGTTATATTAGTTAATTTAACTTTAATTTCTTGTAATTTTAGCCGATGAAGCATTTGGTTGCCTCGTTAAAAAATCGCATTCTTATTCTACAAAAAAAAAAGTCGCCTAGAGTTCCTACAACGCCAGGATCAATGTTTTTAATTAATTAGTGATTCGCGTAGATAATTTACTAATATTTTACAACCGTTCCAACTTAGCTTAAGCTAGGAGATGATTCTCGGCAATCAAATTTCGTTACATTTAGTTAACCTTACAGTTAACCTTACATTTCGCAGTCTGTATCCTTAACTATAGTAGTCTATTGGTCCTAAGTTATAACTTTAGATATATACCTTTCAATAACAGTTGAAAATACGACGACGAAACGAATTATTGCGTATTTGATTTATTTTAGAATACACACTTAAGTTACCGAATGAAACTTAGATGTCGAGGTTCACAATGCAGCTTATTTGTGCCAAAGCATCCACTTCGCTCGCTCTCGAGGTTTATTTTCAAGAAAAATTACCGCAGCGCCACCGCGCCGTGAGCCGGGCGAATTTGTAAGTAATATTTATGAGAACACGAGGCGGAATAATGATATGTATATTATTTGGGTCTCGGATCTGGGAAGTAGAGTGCCCCGGGAGTCGAGAGTGGCGTTTGTCAATGCCCAAGCAGGTGGGCGTCCGATTCAATACAATTATTAGTTTACTTTTTTTTCTCCTTGAATATTTAATGTGTTTGTAATTTAATGGTCTTAAACATATTGTATTTGTTCGGCTTTCTTTATTATTATTAATCGTTGGTTTTGTAAGATTTGTGCATTGATATTTTCCTATATCTTCTTTTCCCCAGTCGTCGGAACGGAATATATCAAGCTACTAAAATATAAAAGGTTTAGAAAATAATAATGTATGCGTATCGTATTTTGTTAGTTTTTATTTTATTTTAAATTTATTACTTCATCGCTTAGTTCAGCCCGTGAACCGAACTGTCTAGTTTTTAAAAATAATTATTGTTATCGTTTTATATAAAAATTTAAATTTACATATCGACATAATATGTACCTACGAAGTCAAGTTTCTATATTATGTTTAATGACGTTGTAAGCAACGCACTATTCGAAATTTTAACTACAATGTCATATTCTAATTTTGATAAAGTTACTCCTACGTACCAAGAACAAGTACAATGTAAAAAAATAAGACAAGTGAGACAATATACACGTCAAATATTAGCCGCCTGACAATATTTTAAAGCGTCGCATCTGTTCTTTAATCCCCGGCAGTCATTGACCGGATCATAACCTAAAATCTTCAGTAAGTCAGAGCAGCGCCAAGTGAAAAACGACCTCCATTAAGGAAGTGAATACATTTAAAATAATCGGCTTAGTCGGCCGACGTTGACGTATATTCGTACTTATCTCACGGAGATACCGGCACAGATATCCACCGACTAATCCCTTACACAAACATCTGAAAAAGACCCGGCGCGCCTCGTAAGGTTCGTCCGAGTAATTGAAAGGCCGACGAGCATCGCTTGGTATTGAACAAAAGTATGTAATAATTTATGCCTATAATCTGACGCCGACGCCCTCGGTCCACCTTTATTCGTTTTCTAGAATCGGGACAAACATTCCCCCTTTTGTTGGATACAGATATTAACTTCACAATAGCGGCGACAGTCACGATAACCACACGCGAGTTCTTTATAAAATTCTTTATTCGCTGTCGAGCCCTCGGGCGCGATATTTATACAACACTGGATTAACGCGCCACGTAAACCGGAATTCATTCTTTAGACATTCAAAATGTAAAGTTATGAAGATTAAATCGTAAACTTGTCTCGAAATATAAAAATAGATGCATATTGATATATACCGCCATAGCCCTGTCGAGGGAATGTACCTAATCAGGAAGTTCTCATTAATTTTTTAAGGGCTAACTTTGAAGCGAGGCATCGCCGTGTTTACTTTAACAACAGAGACAACTTTTAATGGATTTACAATTCGATGAGCATAAAAATAAAACATGAAATGTTCTTGGCCGAGGATCGGTCTTAGAGCTTAGATAAGATGAACTTTTAATTAAAGGAGAACTTCATTAATGATAAAAAATAAACCCGATTAGATAAACGATGCTATGTACCTTCGTTTAATCTTAACTAATTGAAATATCCTTAACTTAATATTATACAGTAAGATATTATACAGTCGCCATCGCCTGACGTTGTGAATGTTGTATTTCAAAATACGTACGTTACCGTTTAGTTTTATTTCTAGGGATGAGTGATGGGAACTACCTTAAGAAATCTATAAGAAAAGGTTATTTAACAAATTATTTGTGTTTACTTTTTATTTTCCTCCGTTATAGCAAACTGGGTTTCAAATGTGACAAAAGGAGTTCCACGCAAGGCAGTAATAATACAAGACATATTTAAAAAATCGGTACTGTCTAGTGAAATTTTGAAAACTTAAGCTTAAGTATATTTGTGAATAAATATGACAAAGGTACTTATTTAGATAACTTAACTCATACCATTACGGTAATAAATAAACATAATTCCTCAAAACCTACCTCTATGGAGAATAATTGCCGTAATGTATCGCTTGGCTTCCTTAATATAAAAGTTTCCTCAAAAGCATATTGTTGCTCATTCTCTCCACGTAATTTATTTCCTCATTCTTCTCCATACGGCCCACGAGGGGCGGCATAGGATGATGGAATTATTACGCCGTCACCGTATATGCTTAAAAATACTTAGTGGTTGTAAGTTATCATTGAATGTGTTCACAATAAATTAAAGGCTAAAGGCGAGAATATTACGATTCTAATTTCTACTACATTATAAAAAAGTTCGTATATCGTGTTTAAAAACCAATTACACTATGTTTAAACAAACAAAAGAAATATAATTTATAAATATTGATATAATAGATTCACCTGACCTAACCTCTCTGTACTCAGATTTAATAACAGACAATGCATACTAAAAACTTCTCAGAAGTAGAAATATATAACAAAATGCAACTTTCTTCCATCCTCATCGCTTAATTAAAATAATACGCTCGTGAGAGTGTTGACAGGTTCTATATAACGACTCATATCGTTCGATGTTCAGTTATTATTGATGAACACTCATTTCCTCGATAGGGCAAATCATTTATTTGAAGAAAATGTATACGACAGCTTTTTCCAATGAAACTTTATTTGAAAGCCGCCAGAGGATGCACCTTTATTTAATTACCAGTGTAACATAGAAACATAGATCTTTTTGACCTTTAATGGCGGTGATAAATCTACTAGAATAAAAAAGGCTCAAATTAATTCCTAAGCCCTTTAATTAACAACACCGTAAGCGCTCTGGAATTTGAATACCTCCATGGCGTTCAGAATAGAAGACTCGCTGAGTATTCCCTGGTTGTTTAGTCAAACAAGACTTATCGATTCTAGAGCTAAAACCGTTTTACGCGTTTACAATTAAAACCCGCACGTATAACACGTAACTGTCGTAACGAACTTGGCGGGAATCCTTTTTTATTTATAGGGTAGCTACATTATTAAAATAATGTCGAGGTGAGCTCTAGTGACACTTACAAGCGTTAGAGTGGCTTCAACATCGACGCGCTGTGCCGGGATATAAATTATTATGGGAGAAACAGTAAGTAATTTTGAAGTAGCGCTTTAAAGCTCTTTCAGCACAGAGCGGTCTATTCTTGCCCACGTATTTTATAGGAGTGTTGAGATAAACAAAACTACAATGATGTCACTCAAGATGGACGTTGACAAGTCATTCGTGGGAATTAAATACTGTTTAGCGAGAACTTGATTAGTCATCGTAACCTTTTATTTTACTTTTACGGTTTCGAGTTCTTAACGTAAGTGAGAGTAAAGGTAAGTATACATTTTATTAAATAGTGGAATGTTATTTGAATTAACAATACTAATATTGATTATGATCAAATATGTTTGGAGCTCGTGTTATGAACCTATAACTGTATACAAAGTAAGTCCACGAATGCCATTAGCATAGAAGAAAATGTAGTATATAAGAGGATAAACAAAGGTATCTTACCTCAAGTTATAAAGTCAAACCTAATATTTTAGCTCATAATATGATAAAAAAGCTAAAGTGCTGAAAAGGTTATTATAACCATCATGTAATGTTTGGTATAGTCTATGCATCAGGTACACGATTTAAGTTCTCCAGATTTCATGGTGGGTTATCAGACAATTTGTCTAGAAATACAGTAATAAAAATGGTGAAACAGAATACTCAAAATATTACGATACTTAACAGAAATTGAATGAAAATTCGAAATGAAGATGCGGAGACACTTTACCGCACTGCACCTAACATCTTTTTTTTTTGTGACTGGCTTGTCACTGTTAGCCTGGAGGAGGCTTTTACAAATACACCGGGCTTGAGGTGGCCGAGCGCAGAGGGCACTTAGCCTAAACCTCTTTAAGAGTAACTAAGCTCGAGGGCT
>DWTW01001495.1:0-12519 GCA_018246275.1 Papilio slateri
CCACCTCGATGGCTGGCATTCCACAACGGTGCGATTTTCACGGAATTTTTTACCACGCACTGCCGCGTTGTGGAACGTTCTGTCCTCGGCGGTATTTCCAAACCAATACGACCTCATTTATTAAACAGCCCGAAACCACCAAAATATCTGTCAATTTTCACCATAATCATAAAATGTGCATTTGCATTCTTACTGATATTATTTTAGTAACAATATAATCATGTCCTATCGTACATGTTTAAAATGCACCTACTTTAGTCCCTGAAGTGTGCAATTACAACAAAGTTCTCAACGACTTCTCGGTGCGCGAGTCCACCTTTCAGCGCGGCCCGCTCATTAGAATCTTACCGACACTGATTTATTCGTTCGCTTTAACGACCAATTGACATAAATTCGCATAATAAATAGTAATTTGCGTTGGGCGAAGCTCGCCGCAACTCATTCGCCCAAGGTCCTGCAAACAAATTTGTGGCGGCTCGTAAGTTCAGCTAAGCTTCATTTACGGTTCGATGAAATGCAGCAATGCCAAACACTCATTATTTTATACGGTGAACAAACATTGTTTTAAGTATGACTAACAAAATTTGTTGATAGTTTGATTCTTTGTCTAACACACAGCGCAGTATAAAAATCCTAAATATATCAAAGCATACCATTACTATTTCTTACTGCTTATCGTGACGTGATCATCCCTCCATGTTTCTTCGCATCATACTATGAGAAATGTTTTACAACGTATTCGCGCGAATCGTTTTTGCATCCAATTGATTGAACAATCAATCCATATCAACAAAATGGACTTTGGTAGTGCAATCTTCAACCTAATAGCGATATGTATTTATACTTGGAATCGTCATTATAGCTATCCATCCATCCTGTACAATACTATAATGTATTATTAAATGTATGCTATTATTACAGAAAAATAATTATTAAGACAAATTATCGCCATTGGTCAAGAGTAAAAACATTCGACACACGACAACAATCAATAATGATATCGCTACAACGTGGCTTCGCTACTTCGTAGTGATGCTGATTTTTTATCTTCTATGAGTTGTCAGTTAGGAGTGACCACAGTAACCACTAAAACCTGTTTATTATATCTAAAACTTACAAAACACCTTAATTGGTTAGTTTCGCAATTTCCAAATAATCGTTAGCCATCTCAAGAATGTATCCTTCGACCATTAATCTTGGGACGTAGCGCCGCTTTTTTATCGAACCTGACACCCCTTGCTACATATATATATATGGAAGGCGAGGAGCCAGTTCCGTCTGTATATAAATATTTTATTTTTTTTGAACCTTCGAAGCTTGGATTATATCAAAAATTGCTAATTATGTTACTTAAACAATAACCACATTAACTTTTACGCATTAGGTTAAGTTATCAAGAAGAGAAGACAAACGTTTGTATAAATCCAACAAACCATGTTTAAACCACTCGTAGTGAGTAGAGAGAGTATCTACCAGTTTTCGTGCTGCGAGTACTCGTATCCACATGAAGTCTCCCGAGTCGAATAATTGAAACAAAAACAGTTACGTTTGCTCTCAAAACCATCTCGAATTATTTTGATTTCGAATTTATTGCGTCCAATGACATTTAGCTTGAACTTCACATTCCCGCGATTTGAATCTTGCTCCAAATAACGCCAAACACCGCAACGTTCTATGATTTATCGAATTTCGCTCAATGTGACATTCGCACAAAGTTTACTTGTTTCATGTACAGTGATTTCAATCACAGCTATATTTTCTTGTAACATGGAAGTAAAGACATCGTTATGTAGGGAGCAAAAACTGTAAACATACATGATCACAATTGATATCATCTACGACGCACACAGCTGGTGACTAGTGTGTCAATATTTTTTCATAGATTGTAAATACAGTGTGTTTCTAAGGGCTTACAAAGAGACTTCTTAATTTCAGCAAGGCATTAAGGTGTCCCTAAAAAGTTAATGCTAAACAATCGCTTAATGTGTACATACAATATATCGAATAGGATTTCCAACGAGATTAGAATGCATTGTTTTTAAATTCGGTATCCTATCCAGCGACAATTAGATATTTAAACTGAAATATTGTGACACATATTTTGACAGTTACAGATATTTTACTCAGAGTACTGCTAAGGTCGCGTAAGACGAGGGTCAAAGGCTAGTCAAGAAACAAAACACAAAAAACAGCTATTGGCCGACGCTTCTATAAAGAACGACCTGCAAAAACCCTTGTTGAACATTCTAAAGCTCTTGAAGTCAAAATAGACCTTAATACACTGAGTTTAGGGTCAATCGTGTTGCAAAATGTAACGCAACATTTGTAATTAGATTCTGACAGCAAAGGGGCCGACTGTCAAAAGCCGGCGCCGGGGCCAGCGTGGCGTAAATAAAGAATTATAAACGAATAGAAATAAGAAAGAGATTTTAGGATTTGGCTCAGTTATTCCCTTGCTTATTTGAAGATCAAATATCCAATAAACTAGCCAATCGAAATCGGCCCCATAGCAGAAGCTAAATGTATTGTTAATCATTATTTATTAATTCTTCAACTTAACTTATGATATAAGGTAAGTTGAACAATTTCGTGAAAATTAAATTTGTAGTTTAAAGGAGAATGTTGTGAATCAATATACATTTTAATTCAGATGTTTAAACATGTGGGATGTGTGGGAATAAATAAAGCCAAAAGAACAGGGACTTTACCCTGGGTGGTGAACCAGACTCTCCTCTAATTATCAAATCTCTGACAAAAGCCCATGCGTAATTTCCAATTGTATTTATTGTTTACAAACTATAAGAAGATGTTTAGACGAATTAAACTCGGGGGTAGGGTATAAATTTTAAACTCTTTATTTTATGATACTCCTTTATGTCGATAATGAACTACAACAGAACAGTTGATTGCCCTTCGTAACATAATTACCAAAACATCATCCCTATTAGAAGTATCCACTGCATCCGACATCATCGGTCGCGCCATGGACACGCGCACCCGACCAGTTCCTTAACGGCGCCTTAGCGGCTGTACAAAGCCACCGAGGCATTTATGTAAATGGTAGAATTCCGAAAATGCCAAGCACGGAGCAAACACAATGAGGCGGCGGTAAAAACTGGCGGCGAAAGTTTAATTTTTCGGATTGGGACACTTCTATATGCGGACTATGTGGCGAACGGCTCCGACGACCACATTACCACAACGCGAGCCTTTGGTATTTCGGAGAGGTAGGTAATTCCTTGTCACATGTAATGTTGTAATTATTACTGCGGATACGATAAGACCTTCGTTAAATTGCCAGCCATGAGTTCATTTAATTGTCAAATTTAAAAAAAGTCCTTATATGATACATCTACTGCATGAATAGGCAGCACCATAATTTTAACTAGCATACGAGTACGACACACAGGTAACCTGCCGTGTCAAAAATGTCGTTGTTAAATTGTAAGTGAAGACGAATCAAAATAGCTAACTCTCTGTAAACAAAATAAGTTGTATGTACGTGACCCGTTCAGGGGGAGGTCTTCGGCGTGTGGTCAAAGAGGGAGGGGAAAAGCTTAGGGGTTTCGTCACGTAGTCAATATCCTCTGGTGAAAGCTCCCGCTTTTTCGAGCTATAGTCAAATATGGCGCGCAGCGTTTAGCGAATTTTAAACTCATGCCGTATTAGTAAAGAGATATATTGATAAAATTATTATTATTTTCTTTCTATTTGCAAAAAATGATTTAAAATCACATTTATGTATTAGTAACATATGAAAACTAGAGGGGCAGGGGGGGGAAATACTACGAGCTTTCAAATTAAGCTTATTGATTGTCGTTTATGACGCTGTTCAGAAATCGTACTTCTAAGTACGATTCTGTGTATCCGAGTAATCATTTTAACTATTTCTTGCGAATACTAAAACAAATCCTAATAAGGTAATCTCGAAATAAAGTTCGAATGGCTGGTAAACAGAAGGTCCGTTCCAGGCGCCGCCACCGATGATTTACTTCTGATTCTTTTTGCGCTAACAGTAGCTCAATTTTATTGTTCATTGCCTCTCGACCGTTTTGTTTTGTCTGATCCTTCAAGATTGCAATCTTTGATTTAGGAGGTCGGCGATAAGCGTTCCTGTCTTTTATATTTTCATCTCTTTTTCGGGAATTGGGGGACGCGCATATATTCACATGTATTTTCTTATAAAAAATACTATATAACTTAGTTTTGGAGATTTGTACCGCCTTTGCTTATTTTTATGTGGGATATGACAAACGTCCAAGGAGGTTGTCGGCCTCCGCAGTTTAGCACAGATGCGTTTCTACATTCCAAAAGGCAACTAGGTGAAAGTGGACAATGTTTGCTTTATAAGCTTCTAAATTTGAAGTAAAAAGACATTAAATGGCTGAGTATGAATTTGATGCCTTTTGCATTGAGCACATTTGTGTCAATACTATCAGAGTATACTATCAGAGATTTATTTCAAAAAGTTAATATGTGAATATTTTTATATTTCAATAAAGTTATAGAAAATTATAAAATAAATAAAAAAATATCAGTTAAATTGGTAAACAGATTAACGATGAAAATCGTGAAATAATACACAGCTCCGAAGAACCGCTAACTGGTGAGAAAACGAACATTGTGACTGGAATTTATATATAACCCATCCTACACAACGTTACCCGGCGCACCATTATCTAGGTTAGTGATATACTCTCCGTGGACGAGTGTTTCAGAATTTGTGGCCTTGACACTCTCGTTGTTAACACTATTTCACAAACCATCCGCAAAATAACTTGTTACTACGCTAAATGAATACATACGGAATTCAATAGTTCGTACATGTGTTCACACCACATAGATATTCTATTTGAAAGAATTAGTTCAAGGTCAGCATCAAGTTTCTTAGTGGTATTAGCACCAAGTTTAAAAATATTTGCAACAAGTCATAAATCGGCTTGGGACGCCTAAAGCGATATGTCGACCATAAAGATTATAATCCCCGAGGTTTTCTTCAGCAAAATACTCGTAGAAGGCGCGTATATATGACATTTCTGGCTATCTGGATGATTTTTCGACACCTATTTTTTAAGTACAAGGAAATATTAATAGTTTTGTTTCATTTATCGTAGCACGACACAGCAAAACGTATCATTTGTCGCAATTAAAAAGCCTGATTTGCCATCGCATCGGAATACATCTTGCATACACGAGTGATAGCATGTCTTCAAGTTCAGGCGCACATTTAAATTTACATATACAGTATGTAAAAATGTGACTGCACAGTATTAATAAATACTACGATGAGAACGTTTTATGGAATTAAAAAATACACTAACATCAATGAAGCCGCTTTAGATTTAAAACAATTAAAAGAAGTCATTAGATGTTGGGCGGTGCGTCCTCGACTCTGTATGTAATTATTCAAAGCACATCGCGAAGTCGAAGCTCAGTAATTAACATTTCTTGTCCGAATCCAAATTGGGACAAACAGCAAATAGGTCTAATTAAACAGTTCGTCCGGAGACCAACGGGCGGAGGGTTTTTGCCATTCGGTCCATAATCGGCCTTAATCGGACTACAATTAAGGTGATTGTTATCGGATCGAGGCCGGGATGCCGATGTGACGGACGGCTTGTGAGCCTCGACGTTTGAGGAATTCTAATACGTGTACGTGTTCTAATACGTGTGTTCTAATACGTGTGTAGACGCTTTCCTGCTACGATTTATAGTATTTGCTGTGATTTTATTAAATTTTATTTATACATCCCCAAATTTACCCATTCGATCAGTGTATTTATTTTGATGTCTTAAAATTATTTCCATCATATAATTTGGCATAAAAATAAATCCAAAGTCGCGTATAAATTGAAAGTGTTCCAACAGTCGAACACGTTGGTTTCAGATAATGTAGTTAAATTCCTCGGCGCACCGTAATGGAATCGCGGCGCTGCATTTGCATCACTATGCCAGCACACCTCTAATTACTGTAATAGCTGTCAGGCTCACCTTTTAACCTACTTGTTGGCCGTCTCTGGATTCCAATGCATTGTCACTATACCTCATTTGTATTCCGCTCGATCTTTCATCACGGGCCGCTGTGGTCGCAAGTGTTTC
This sequence comes from Papilio slateri, assembly GCA_018246275.1. Lineage (NCBI taxonomy): Eukaryota > Metazoa > Arthropoda > Insecta > Lepidoptera > Papilionidae > Papilio > Papilio slateri. The sequence goes on from DWTW01001495.1 coordinate 6,100, forward strand.
TTTCGTTCGTCCCTTTTCATCGGCTATATTTTCTATATCATCATCCCTCTTGGTTTGATATGCCCAGTCCGTTTCTGTAACGGAAAACAAATAAACGAACTCTTTCGCTTTGTGATCGATGCGTGTTCAAATACATATGGACATGTATTCTTTGTGAACAATTGCTGCCGTTTGTTCAAGAAATGCTTCGGTGCTTTTGATTTTAGAATCAACTAGAGTGCTTGTTGTTCACATTGTTTGAATTCTGTCTTAAAGTCATTAAAAATTATCTTGTTTTGATATCTCTATTAAAATCCACATAATTGTTTAAACAATTAGAGTCAATATTTCAGACTCCGGATGTGATAAACAGACATTTATAACATTTCATTGAATAGTTTCTTTATTCCATTCTAATAACTTATTTCAACTTACTATTAACATATAAATGTTAACGTTTCAACACACATTTTATATAACTGAAAGGATAAAGGGTTGATTTTTTCACGAGATAATTGTATTATAAACGCTAATGTTAGATTGTTTTTTTTTTGTTATGCCTTCACACCTTAACGACACAACCGATCATGAAATTTTATCACGAGAACTTGCCGAGGAATAGAAAAATTGTAATCATCGGTTGTCATGATAATATTTCCTATAATTCTAAGTTATTACACGCGGAATCGAATTACAAAAAATTCTAGCAAGAGAAATAAGAAACGAATTCGTATGAAACTTTCATTCATCACGATTCAAAAGTATTTTTTATTTATCCTATCCTATACACAAACTTTTTTGAAGTTTGACTTTTTCTTTTACGAAAATCTATACCGCTCTGAGGAATGAATACCGTTCTGTTATTTTCAAAGAAAACGCATTAAGTTTTCATCGCTTAGTCACATTTTTATTTGTTGTGACGCAGAGCGGAAAGTGGAATAAATTTCTACGTGCATGTTTCATTTCTTTTTATATGCATATATCATAATCACGGCACCGTCTACCCCATTTGCATCTCAGTTTCAGGATAATGACATCTTTCTATATTCACATGATGAATTTTAAGTCTCATTTACAATCTCCTTTTCAATACAGTAGTTTAAATGATAACATTGTAAGTTAGACAAAGTCTCACAATCATATTAATATAACCGTTACTGAAAACCCTATCGTTCCAAATCCTATTTAAATGAGTTAAATAATTTTCGTAAGGAATGGCACCCCTTATGTCAGATACCAGTAATGTTTCCACGTTATTGTCTAGCTTTCTTTCTTTCCTACCTTTGTGGAAGTGATAGCGTTGGGCCTACGAACCCTGGGGTCAAACACAATACAAGAGTTATAATATTATTCGGTTGAGACAGGTGATTTCTGACGCATCGTTAGATTGCGGTAATTTCAGATGAAATCACCCCCATCCTGTGACCGTTTGGCCGGTAACCGGCGACGACCTCTATCGACGAGTCATCGAACCCCAAAATATTTCCTAAATGGGTTAATGTCCCGTCGGACACGCAACACTGGTCTACACCCGAGGTGATCGCTGGAATCCGACGGAATTATGCCGTAATTCGCCACCACGGATGGCCGATGAATATTTAAACGATGGACGCGCAGCCCGCAGCTAACATGATCTTAAAATCGATTATTAGAAAGTTTAGCTTAATTTGGGCTTGTTGAAAAGTTTTAAAATTTTATTTTATTAGCAAGAGCCACACAGGTTGTGCGCGTGGTTTCTGTCGTCTTTGTCTAGAATCCGTCAATCCGCAGAAGAGAAAAAGAAACAGAGACACGTCACAGTAACATGATTACAATAAATTTAACTTGTCTAAACAATGAACGTGAGATACGGTTTTATGTGACAGTTCGATACAACCCAGGATCTAAACCATAGAGTGTGTCCTGCTAATCCAATAAATTTATTAGCTTATGAAGCTTCTATCTTGATTTGATCGAATTCCGGATGATGCACATCTGACAGATATTTTCCAACACCAATCTTAACTTTTTTTTCTTCTTTATAGTAGAAGATGGCAAACGAGCAAGCTGATAACCTGATATCAAGTGAACGCTACCCATAGGCATCTGCAACAAACTAATGAGTTGCAGATGGCCACCTTTTAATGGACAGAGAAGGGGATAAACAGAAAAAAGGATTACCTATTACCTTTTCCTGTCCATCTCCTCCCCCGTCAAATCCTCTTTCCCTTCTCATCCCATCCCATTTCCTTATTAGAAAATGATAGGAAGGGGATAGGGAGTAGGATTAGGCCTCCGGCACCTCAATCATCAGACGAAACGCGGAAATAATTCTACTTCATGCCTGTCTTCTTTGAGATCGTGGTATTTCATCGGTCGAGCCGGCCCATTCGTACAACAGATGTTGTTGCGGGCTCTACCACTGTAAAACTTGTGATCAATTTATTTGTATTAAAACAGTGTATCGGAAACAACGCGTACATGAGATGACAGCGTGTTCTTCGGCTTATATTTATATCCTTTCACTATTTTTTATGATATTCATCATCATTATTTTTTAATCTGCTATGCATACAAAAGTCAAATTACACATCCGATGCCTGAGTTACTCACAGCCCCGTTTTAAATGGGCGTCTGTTGCACGCGTAGATTAATTCACCGTTGCGAATCGAACGACGTTTCCACGTAAAACGAATGTTGTGTTTTATAAGGAAAATCTGAATTTAGAACATTATGCAAAAAAAAGACCACAAATACACGTTTACTTTTACTGCCTTCAGACGGTATGGGAAATTGCGATGCGCTTATCGTAACTCCGCGCCATGTGCGGATCAACAAAAGATCGTATTGATTTTGCCGACTACGATGCATCCGCACAAAACAAGTGCACGATATTGGACAAAATATAATTTTTACTGTGTGCGTACAGTTTTAAAATGTTTACAGTTAGTAATAAAATGATTACACATATATCTAAAAATACAGCAGGTACCCATGTTTCCTATTTTTTTTTTTTTTTTAATTAATGAAACAATTTAACCAAAACAATCAATAGTCGTATAGGAATGCTTGTTTACCTTGGTAAAAACAAGGTTCTTTGCCTTAACAATTATTAAATTGTACAATTGTTTCTGAAATTGAAACTTCTGTCCTGGCGTGACAAACTACACGTTATACACGTAGCCATGTCCATGTAAAAAAAATTGACTGTCCCGGGACGCCCGGCAAATGTGAATCATTATAGTGAATATTCGAATTTCTATTAATAAAAAAAAACATTTAAGTGAAGTTTCGAATAATATTTTTAATATTTTTATTTTAGTATATGCAATTATATACTTATAGATAGAAAATAGTAAGCAGCTCAAACAGAGAAGCAACGAATTTGTATAGAATGCACGTGCACACACAGAAGGCCGTCGAAAGGGATGATGTAGAGGGCATCACGCCATAATAGACTGTCGTTCGGTTGGCCGTCACGACAAACGGTCAATTTTACTGCCAAGGTGCGCCAATCGATGTTCCACATCAATAATAGTTATCGACTAGTTATGAACAAACGAAGAGATCCGTGCCAAGATCATACTTGTGTGTGCGCGTGCTTAGTCTTTGTCATCGCCCTAGACAGAAATCTACCTGCTTTTACTAGCTAACCTTGGCTATCATGCAGCAAAAATAGTTAACCAATATTAAACACTCCTCACTAATATTTGCCATAAACACAATTTAACAATGCCTCCATGTTCTTTAATACGAACGATACTATGATCATGACAGGTTGCGATCTACGATTTAAATGTAGTAAGTAAGCATTTGTGTCTTGCACATAAATCAGCCGTATGCAGTGTTACGCACCGCTCGGCAGTCGTCATTTAAAAACAATCCGGCGGGGTTGCCTCGCGAGTAACTGTTTATGGAGTTGCCTCCAAACCGGGCGCTAAGTGAAAAAAAGAACCCGAGCGGCCGCGTCGACTGGCCCGGCAAAAACCTACGCGCGGCCGCCGGCCCCGTAGTACATGCCTCCGCCGGAGTACTACGCCACACTGCGACGGACCGTCTCACTCGCTCGCGGCGTGCACCGCTTTTTTGTTTTGTTAGTTTGTTTGTCAATACACAATAAAGATTACGATTAATACCAATGTTATTTCTACTGACAAAATTGATTGAACTGTATGTTCAGGCGATCAATTTATGTTTTAAGTACTTTTGTATTATTTTTTATTTTTACTAATAATAAAATACAAAAGGGTAACACTGTTTTACCCTCTTACAGTAATTTATTTCAAAGGTTCACAAGAGGGTCTCTGCATGGGGTGTTACTTCGTTTATAATATTAGCAAGACGGGTAAGCTTTTAAATCGCTTGATAGGCTGTTAATTGTGCTTTTTTAGTATTCCGACTCAGAGGCTTCCACGGAAGCCGAACCACCTTTGATTTAATTGACCGGACGGATGAAATAACCATTAGCTTAGTTATAATAAATTAATGAGTACAATGGTAATTAACAGTAGTCGTTCGAAAAAAAATCTGAGCTAGATTTTAGAAAATTATCAATGTGCTTTCTCTAACTCCCCTTTTTTGATTATTCAGAAGACTAACGGAGATCACCGCAAGGTCAATAAACTGTTAAACAAATATACTGATAATACACCCCGGTGCAACGTTTATTTACATTAATTAATGCAGCTAACGTTTTGCCAATAAGTGAGTCGTAAGGGAATTGTCTTGGCACATGGCAATTGAAAAATATAAATTTGCGGCGGTTGATTTCGGAGAAATGTGTGATGACTCAGTCGTACACACAGAGACGGTTTTTTTACGTGCAACAGCTGGGACACGCGTACTCATAGATCTGTTATTTATTACGAGCAAACGTACGTACGTTACACTAATCTGTTACAACAGGGGTGGCAAACTACCCGTCGCGTAACTATTATATTATGCTGTTAAATACTGCTTGAGTTATTATTAATCGAGCACTTATTAATAACTCCAATGAAAAGAATGAGAAGTCTAAATACAATTAGCCGAATATATATTTTTTCTCACAAACTTTGAGTACTCTGAAAAGTCGATTACGATCGTTCTCATACAAGAAATAGGTCTTGACATATTTTATATGATAAGGTCGCCCTTTGTAAGTAGCTGTGATGTCTGAATAAAAAAAAACTATATTTTAGACTCTCTCTCTCCTCCCACTCGACTCCTATTACATTAGTGACAGTTGCAGCAGATATAGCAGCAAACCTTCTGTACTTTTTCTAACGCGAATGAATCTATTATATAAACCTAGTGATCGCCCAGTGGTCGCAATTCGACCATTATTCTTTAAGTACCTTTTTTATCTTTTATTGACATGATACATGAATGTTTTATTTTATTTTATTTAGTGTATCTCCTCAACAGAAACTTTTTCCAAATCTCATAAAGCTCCGTGCACGCAATGTTCTTTAAAAAATTTCCAAAGTTTTCGTTAGCAAATAGGTGCGATTTTTAAAATCGATCGCTCAATTCTGCACTCGAAAACTAGCAAAAACGATGAAATGGTATTTAAATGTAAAAATTAAAAAATTAAATACGAATGGTATTTACCACACGTACATTTATTTAGTAGAAAGTGCTTGCTTGTTGGCTTTTTCATAACATAATTTATTGTGAAAGGCACTACAGACTCCGCGTGTGGGGATGTATATACTATATATGATGATAAGGGTTATAACAACATCTCCTGACCTAAACTAGAACAATTTGAACAAAATCCCACTCTTTATTTACACAGTTTTCACTTTATTTTATATATGTATATGATGCAGCTGTTCAGCTTAACAATTTCTTTGCCACCCCTGTTTATTACAAAATATTTAATTTAACATAACATTTTAAATAAAATCTTATCATAATACTCTGGAATTTTAGTTTTGCGATTATGGTAAATAAGGTATTTTCATCTTAAATTTTATAGTAAATATATGTATATATACATACGATATCCATAGACATTTTTTTAAAATCAAATACAGAAAAATCAAAACGCTGCAAATAAACAATCTACAAATATTTTCAATTATTTGTAAATACAAAAGGCAATCAATGAAATCCACTCGGGAGCTGTAGTAAGCGTTTTAATAATTAAAGTTTACACATCTATTGAATTTTTAGTCCGGCACTATTAAAATTTAATGGCACAAAGATTACGGCCGGCCGGCCAGCGGCAGGTCCCGATGGAGTCGTGCGCTCCGCCTGCGTGGCGCGGATGTTTGTTTGTTTCAGTATGTCGGTGTGTGTTTATGCTACCGTTGTAGTTATATTTTGATAATCTGATTACTGTATGATTGTGAACAGTCGTTAGTTTATAATATTTCTAGCGATATTACAAACTGTCGTAAAATTGTGAACTGAACTAACCGTTTACAATTTAATTAGTTTTGTAATACGTATTAACCGTAATATAACATTGCGGAT
>DWTW01001496.1:0-12518 GCA_018246275.1 Papilio slateri
TTAGTATATATAAGTTTTGTTATTTTTTACGTCAATAAATAAGTAAATAAAATCTATCTATCTAAAATAGTGAGAAGAAAAATTGTCAAGTTTTTTTACTGATTTTTAAATCTTAAATTTATTTTAGAACATTAAAATATTTCAAAATGTATTCAGCAATTGAATACATAGCTAATACATTAATAGAAAACTATTTGCCCTAAGACTACAGATGCATTACAAATTCATAGACAATCAGGTCACGTATGTCCCAACGTATGTCAACATGAGTCCGTTATTCGAGTCATATATGCGGACAGACTATAAGATTCAGTTTTGTACATAGTGAAATGGAAAAAAAGTATTGTGATAAAGAATAATAACCACATACAGGTCGACGCAGCGTAGTTAGGCCTACCACAAGATGGACCGATGATATGGATGGATTTGTGGCGATCAATGGAGGAAGCCCACATCCAGTAGAACTATTGACTGAAACGACGAACGAAAGATTAAAAATTGTATTATAAGCCGAAAATTATAAAACCTCTGTGGGTACATAAAATCTGGCAACGTGTCTGCGTCTTAATTGATTGTTGAGAATGCCTATGAGTTGTATTGGTCACTTAACATTGTAACTTAACTTACTTTGGTGGCCCCTTCTTCCATCGATAAATGTAATTGTAAACTGTTAGTAATGTAGTATTTACGGTTTTAGTTCTAAACAATCGGAATGGTTTATATTAATTGCGCGTTATCACAGCAATTAATAAACCCTTTGTTTATCGTTTACTTCAAACCGAATGAATGTGGTGCACAACTGCTTGGAATGTAATAAAATACGTGATTTTTAGGCACTTGAAAAAATACGACACGATCCATGTATGTATCGTGTCGTAATTTTATCCATTTAAAATGGAAAAATAACAAAATGAAATAAAAAATAATATTAACAGTAGGTCTCGATACACTCAGGAACAACACTCCAACATGAGATTATATAAATCTGTCATATGTTGGGGTGTTAAAAAGTATCAATAGCCCCTTGACCGGGTTCCCGATTTATCTTGGCGGTGGGGCTTAGTAGCTGCGGGCTGGTCACCCACGTTAAACCAAGAGGACCCAGGTCTGTGTTGTAGGGCCGGCTAAGGGTAGACCTGATTTAGAGATTGAGGGAGAGCGGGAGCACTCGCTTTTCTAAACTAACTCTCTAAAAGCCATGTAGAGGCGTGCGCTGTTCCACCGCGCCTTTTTGGAGTTGTGGGGAGGCTTGTCCTCCACAGGGATGAAGTTGCCTCGGCGGCTGGTGCAGGCTGAGTCGGGGATGTGAGCGAAAGCGTTCCCGTAGTCCCGCCAACATTCGCGCGAGCAATTTTGTGAAGTTTTAGTCGTGGCGAGATATGTCTCGCATATCTCGAGATATATCCGCCCTGCGGGGGCCATAGCAGATTATGATCCACTAGGCGGATATGCATAGGCACTTCCACACATACAAAAACAGTATTAGTAGAATTAAACATTGGCATCGGTTTTTATTTTGTGTTCTCAAGAGTACCAGTAGAACAAGGTTTCATTTTTTCATACGTAACAGTTCGACTGAACTCATAAAAAAGGTCATAAAAAAACATACCATATCCATAAAACTTAGCAATTTTAATGAACAAAAAATGATCAAACTTGGCACTTATTTACTCATACTTTGCGATGGAAGGTTATACTTTTGGTATATAAGCAAGATATGTATAAGGTTTGTAAGGAATATCTTAAGTAAACACTTCTATCTCGAAGAATACAAATGAATCGGAAAATATATACAGAAGAATACAAACAAATCGAAAAATAATACAAAGGAATATTTAACGGTCAAATATATTAATGTTAAAATGACAACAAAAAACAAGCTCAACAAATTCTTACATCAGATGTGATGAAAATGACTACGTTCACATGACTTCAATAGTCATGGTTATTGCTCTTAATGTTTCTAAAAAATATTTAAATTGTAAATAATAATAATATTTATTTGTAAAGGACGAAATGTATCTTTGTAGTCATTGTAAACCAAGACAAAGATAAATCTGAGATTATTTCAAAATATATGAACCATGTCAGTGACTCGCCTAGCATGAAGTGGTTAAATAAAATTTGTTTGGCTCAAATATATATACTTGTCATTCAGATTTCTATCTGTAGTACATTCAGTGTGACAAGTAAATGTAAATCACTCTTGATTCTTTAACTAAATCAATAATTTCGTTGTTTTTAAACGATTTTAATCCCCAAAACTGAAAGGTAGTATGAAATCTTTAGTAATATTATTTCATGTCATAAAAATGATAATCATTAGGTTGGTACACGTACGTATTTTTCCACAGTGGCTCGTATTAGAGTCTCGGGTTACTTTTACTAACTATACTATAGAAATAAAGCGATAGTAGATTTTATAAAGATAAAATACTACGCTAATTGCAAGTGTATGAATGGAACACCTTGTTACTAGCAAGTGGAATATAGCTAGAGAACTGGTTAAGGCATAACCAGTCCAGTTAAGCTGTCCAATTGTACCTACTAGTTACACTTCAAAGATATAAGCAATTCTAATAATGTCCAACAATTTTTGAAAATGTGTTTTTAATAGCAGTATTTAATATATTCAATCCTAAAAACAATGGCATCAGATAGTTGCTATTTATTTGACATCGAATGGTTTGTTGGAGTTTTATGTAATTTAAAAACGTTAATGCTACCATAAAAACATTCAAAAATCCATAGACGTAATCAATTTTGTTTTATTCCTGCGACTAACTCTATTATTGCGGGAAGCCTACGCATTTGCATAGATCTGTGGCTTGATCGTCTGACGCCCGGCCATTTGATTATCAACGCTGGTATTGTTAGATTAAGTAGGTGCTATATATGGTATTGTTACACCAGCAATTGATGGCTTCGTCATATCGATGTGTCACTTAATGTTTCGCACAAGGGTGACCTACAATATTGCATTAGACAAACATTTTATTTTAAAGATCGTACGGCGTTCCTTTGTATTGTTAAACTACCAGAAATGAACGCTCGTTCCGCTAACTTCCTTTGCGTTATGCAAAACATTTTCCTCTCTGTCAAAGATTAAATAGTGTCAGACGGGACACAGATTGTGTCTGTATTTTATATTTTGTAACTATTTGTATGCTTAGAGAATTATATTATGGATATTATTCAATACTGTTTATTTGGTTTTTATTCATTGCTTTATGTGTGTTTGTGTGTTTAACTTGAAAGAAGAACACACAATCTGAGCGATTATTATGTCCAGTTTGTTCTGTAAAAGAATGAAATTACCAGATTCATTTGCACATTATTTGTAAGTTATTAGGTACAGACGTTGGTAGCTTGGATAGTACGGAATACCTTTTTATAGGCTTCAGTTTTCTTACGATTTACGACCCGAAATTAGCTGCAGCCGAAACTGCTATTATATTGAAGTATTCCGTAAAGGCAGCCGACCGAAATAGTTTTTAATTTTAGAACTATGTTTTTAATTCCTTGAAAAAATACCTTAATAAAGAGATTTAAGTAAGTCATCTGACTCGCATAAGACCGCACAAAAACATGCTATGAAGTCAGTTAGTAACAAAACTCACATTTCATTAATTTGCGTCGTCTGTTTATGATTTATCTATGACCTTTTAACATACGGTGGATAAGCAATCATGACCTCCGTTTAGAATGATATATGTGCATAATTATTTTTTTATCTCAATACCTCGATACTTATGGCAATTGATTTTAGATTAAACATTATTTTTAAGCAAGCTATTATGACGAATCGATTATCTTACAGCAGTCACGATGTTGCATAAATAAAACTATCTGTAAAAATCAGAAATAGTTGTAGCCTGCACTGTAACTGACGACGCAAAGATATTGCCCTTGCTGTATCATCTCAGATATTAGCAAGGGACTAGGGCAGGGGTCAGTAACGGGTGGATCGCGGTCCAGACCCGGTAGTTCAAAACTCCGACCGTCAAATATTTTCAAATCTACATATTAATTTGATTATATTTTCATATAACTAGTCCTAATTGGTGTGCCAGGATCGCGCCAAATAGAAATCCGCAATCCCTGTCTAGTGGTTACGGGCCCGAGCTCATATTTATTTATTTATTAATATTCAAACGCTACTCATGTTAATGATTCACTTATAACTACTATTAGTGGAACTTCTAGAATTCGTCGTAATGTCGAAACTAATCAGTGATGTTACTAAAGGGTAATTAATTGATTTTTATATTGGCCCACTTATCGATTTTATGTTGTAGTTGTTTGAGATGAAATCGCAACAAGCTCTAGATATGATGGGCAATAATAATATTAGACTTATTACTATGTGTATAAATCGACAATTTTTTTAGGCTTTTACTTTAAAGGCACCAATAGTTTAGGCAATCATAGTGATGATTATGATCGTTGTGATCAATCAGGGTAAAGCATAATAATGAGATCATTCACATCTTTAGTAGTTAAATCATACAAAGTATTCGGGACTTAAATCGGCTGTCATTTACTGAGCCATGGTAAATTAGTGTCAAGGCGTCACAAGTGCAGATTTGAAGAGTTTTCATGTTTCCTTGTATTGTATTGTACGTTTCTTTCCTTTGTGGAAACAAAATACGTTTATGAGAACTCAGTACATAAACTTCCATGTACTGTTGCTTATCGATACCGTCGGCGGGAATTCAACTCGGATTACTATTGAACTGTGATACAGTTACCTAATTTGTATCCTAAAACTTTGTACCTCATTACTTTTGTAGGCTATTTTTGCTTTAACAGTCAGTACAAAGTATAAATCGGTAATGTAGTTATAAAGATTTGTTTGTATTGAGTTCACTCTGAAACTATACTCGTATAATCGATTTTTAATAATTTTTTCACCATTAACCCACATTATCCTTAGTTGGCACAGCCTTTATTTTGTTTTATTAATAATGTGCAGAACTTAAATTTACCGGACCGATGAATTACATGCTTTAATTCCTTCATCTCCATTCTCCACTGCCACTGGACGGTTAGACATATTTCTGATCTCCATCCTATTATTAATTAATACCTCGCATTCGAACGAAGCGATATGACTCTCCATTTATTGTGCCTACAGCAAAGGAGTACAAGTAATTGCCAGCGTCAAATTTTTCGTCCCATTTCGATGTAGGTAGGTAGACCTTCAAGAAAAAAAGTGAATAGAGTAATGCAAAATTAATGCGTACCATATTTCCTCTTCCTCCTCCACCTAATCGCCACTTCACATCAAAAAGAAGTGTGGCTCTAAATACATTTATTCAACCTGAAACAACCGAGGTCGGGGGCAGACAGCCAGTATACTGTATAAAATGATCGTTTATAGTGATTAAGACAATGTAATACACGAAAAAAATGTTCGTCGAGTTTACCGTAAGCAGTTTTCAATCATACCGTTAGTGAATATTGAACATTTGTAATTGATTAACGTTTAGTACATGATTAGTGTTCAATAGACCTTCAATCAACCATGTACTCGATACTGGCTTGACACGCTAGGTCACGGCGCCGATCAAAACATGTTGTACGTAATAACAAACATTTGTCATACTTTTATGTGAGTATCTATTCAGAAATCATTTTTAGTAAACATCTTGAATTTTACTAAATTTCTTGTTAAACAATTAATAACCATCTGCCCCCATTGTCTTAATTAAAAGTTTTTTTTGGTGATCAAATTTTTCTTTTATTTCACATAAAATATCTGGCAATTGCTGGTATCGTTATTTGGATTGTTTCACAAGTTCATGATACCAACAATTCCCCTTATTCCATTCTAAAACTTGAGGTTTTGGTAACTTTACCGTCAGTTCACACTGCCGAAAACATTAACCTAAAACATGTTGTCATCTCTGTTTTTTTTATAGAGAAAGAGAGAGATAGCATGTTTTATGTGATGTTTTTTTGATGACATTACGTGCTCAATGTTCGGAACGTCTACGAATGGATTTTTTTTCTCAGTTTTTTTTTGCAACTTTATGTTATTTTTGTTTATTATATTGTAACTGTAAATGTTACTTAAAGTGTAACATATTGTTGAAATATAAATTTCTCTAAAAGTTCATATAATCTCTCTTGACAAGGAGGCGTAAACTTCAAACGTCGATTAATAAAAAGTAACTAAAAAATTTTTTTGAGTGATATCGTAGCGACTGTATGTAGTCCCTGATAAAATATTCGCTATACTAAATTGCTATTACGGTATTGTTTTTGAGCGACTGAACATGCGCTAAGTTTAGAAAAGCTAAATCTGTTGAAGTAAGATCGAGTACTAAGTGTTTAAAAGAATGAAATGCAAATCTCGTAGAGTTGAATCAAACTCATTATTATTTCGTGAACAACATCGACACAATCCTATTCTCTTATATGCCCAAAGGCTGCCGACGCATTTGTGACTTTTGAATGTTAGGATGTTCTTTGGCAGCGAGGTTAACATCGGGTCCACAACGCTTCGCTTAATGGTGTCGTAATGATTTTATAAACAGCGCCCCACTGTCAAACATAACAAGATACAATAGTAAAATCTCAAATCAACAATTGTGAAAATGAACCGATAGTTCCTTCGCCTCCTTGTACCATAAAAAAAAACAAATATAAACGGCAAAGTGGTGTTGTGTTCCAGTGTTTCTGGAGGCGTGCAACAACGACCCCACGTGCTTACAGGACCGGGCCGGACTGGAGGCCATCACGCAGCTACATCGACAACTCGACGACGACGCCAACGGCAACGTCGACCTCAGCGAGAGCGACGACGTGAGTACACCTTGGATTAGTAGCCTAACATTAGAAGAATCGACATAAAATAGAAGTGTCTATACATTTTGGTGGTATCTTGAACATTCTCTTGCATCAGGTCGTCTCAATGACCGACATCTTCGTCTAGCCTCAAGGATGTTTGAACTAGTGCTTACAAGTTTGAACCATAATTATCCCAAAATTTTGTCTTCTAAGTGCCATCTCCTAATGAAGGTTGGCGACCATCATGGCAATTTGAACCTTCGACACGGCTGCTCCGAGTCTTGCTTACACAATCAATTGTTTCAATTGTAACTTGGTGATACTCATAAAGCTCATCAAGCATTTCGAGTACCGACTTACAGTACGTATATCGTCATGACGGACATATTTTCATATGAGTCGCTTTTCATATGAGTACAAGTCGGCAGCTGCGTTTTGATTCATTGTGTTGGAATATTATTAATTTACAACATCTCTGTTTTATATAATTATGTCGACGACAACGCTTGGCCTTATTTCAATTATTCCCAGGCGTAACAAATTTATATATAGGCAAAATCATTAACAATTGTTGACTGCGGATGTTGTGGCCTTGAGGGCTGGACGATTCTATGGCTATACAAAGTATTTGAGTTAGTTATTTTGTGGTCAAACTTTTGTATGTTGGACATTTGTTTAGTGATATTACTGTAGAAAAATAAAACTTTTAATGTATTACAGTGGGTTCGTGCTAGGCACTTTAATTCTTCCATCCTCTACATCGCTGTGTCAGCTTATGACAATATTAATTGCCTAGCTAAGGAAAAGTGCAGATAGAGTTCCGAGATATCAACCTCTACCCATCTATATGGCTAACAGGCGTTAAGGCTTTTATTTTAGTATCATATCTAAGTTCTAACATGTAACGTGTATCATGGTCTCTACTAACCTTTCCAACGATACTTTTTAACGTATCCCAGGACCCCACTCATACACAATTAAAAAATTTCATTAAAATCGGTCCAGCTGTTTAGAGTTCAATTACATACATACGCACAGAATTTTTTTCCATTAGCCTTTAAGTGAAGAAAAAATAAGTAAAACTGTATTATTGGCTTTAACTTAGCGATAAACATGAAGACGTATCAAAAGTTCGAACGCGTGGAACAAAGACTACGATGTTATTAAGTCAACGAACTACGACTCAAGGCTAAGCCTTAGACAAATTTCTGGAACAAAAAGTAAGTCGAACGTTGCCGTCGTCATACAAATTATTACGGCATTATGAAATATTAGTACATTATTCTTAAAAACCATTGTTTTTTATTCGAAAAGGATGAATAAATTATGTGAATTAGGAATATCCATGAAATTATAAATCCATAAAGCTATAAAAATAAATATCTTATTGCTTTTTTTCAAACGTGCTAACACACGCTTGGGTATGGTACGGTCTTGTTTCTCACACACGTAGAAAAGGGTTAAATGGATCTTCTGTAATTAATATAAATTAAATCATATTATTTAATATAAAAACTAAGAAATTGCTCACAATCACAATATTTGTCTATATTATGTATGTTTTACTTAAATCTGTAATGGCTCTATCTTGGTTTAAAAATTAACTTCTAAAATTATAGGTAGTATGTTTAATTATTATTATTGAAACAAGTTTAATTTTATTTATATATCAGTGTCAACTGGTATTAAATCTAATAGTTTCTCTATCTTTCACATTCACTTTCTCTATCAAAACCATATAATATTAAATAGATTATTTTTATGGAACAAGGTGGCAAACGAGCAAGCGGTTCACTTGATGTTAAGTGACCGCTACCGGTGCAGATGCATTGCCTACTTTTAATGGATAGAGGAGGGGATAAACAGCACAAAGGATATTTCCTTTTCCAATCCATTCCCTCCTCGTCCATTCCACTTCCCTTTCCCATCATATCCTTATTAGGAAAGGATGGGAAAGAGAAGAGGACTGAAATTGGGCCTCCGGCACCTCACTTGTCAGACGAAACGCAGAAGCATACTTCTACTTCACGCCTGTCTCCTGTGAGGTCTGGGTATTTCACCGGTCGAGCCAGTCCATTTGTGCAATAGATATTGTTGTTCGATTCGATCGATTTTAGACCTTATACTAGTAGATAGCAATATGTAACAATTTTTTTCTCCCTTCCTCGAGAACCTCGTCTTGAATCTTTATTTTACTACCGCACTAAGATAGTATTAATGTCGACCCTTGGCTATTGTTTCCCCGAAATTAATATAATCGTGGGCTACAATCGGATTTGCTCAAAACACCTCTTCAAAGTAGTGAATGTTTAATTTTGCGTTAATTTACACAGGAACTTTTGAAGAATAAAAAAACAACTATTAAAAACAAAACAGAAAATTCCAATGGCAGCCTGAAGCAGAAATCTTGAGAAACTTTCGAGGTTGTACAGGTATTTTACATGTTAAGACAGTTAACTTAGTAGAATGAAGGTGGCAATAAAATTTGAGCTGTCTCACGGGCTTAATTCGTTATTCTTTCTTTGCGTAATTGTACCCCAGGGGCAATTTGCTGGAGCTAGAAGAGTAGACATTCTTCTAATGAGATTTTCTTTTCAGGTTCCTAAACATAGTATTATGCTAGAAAAGCTAGATTAGTCCTTGTCTTTCATAACTTTGATGAGTTCGAAGAACTAATTTTTATTTAAATTTTATCGTATCTGTCATCGTTGATGGTTACCGCTCCACATGTTTTTCACCGGCCACGAAAAATTAGACGGACATACGAATAATGACAGTTTAATATAATCAACACATTTAGACCTAAAAATATGTTCTAACTTAAACAGTAATACAAATTTTGCGTTATATCAGCAAGAAAGAGAAGTATTTATATTTTTACGATAACAAAAAAGTTATTACTGTTTCGTGCGGGCATATTTATATACTAATTTTAGTGTTAAAAGTTAGCACACTAATAAGACCTATCTTGGCAAAGCTTATGATTTATCGTGACAGTGTTCTTGTTGGCAGCTGGCCAGTCGAGCAGTACAGTATTAATTACTGCTCTAGTGCGCTAATGGCTATTTTGGTATCTAAACATGTTTTTACCGATTTTTTATTTAGTTTTTGCGGTCAAAACACCTTATAACAAATTAAATGATAACCACGCGCGTTCGAAATAAACGAGGACAAGATTTTAATTTGCACAGCATACATTCGTCAACGCATGTGTGCTAGTCGATTAAGCGTTCTGGCAGCATCGCTCTTCTCTGATTTTTCACCAATTTTATCGATATTTCGTTCGTTTATCTTTATAAATTCCGCAACTTACTTATTAGCAACATTCGATGACGTCAAAGGAAAGTATTTCAGCGCATTTGCGATGGAATTCCAGCTACTTACCTCAAATTACAATATATTTAGTTTGGAATTATAAATAATTAGCAAACCAGCTTCGCTCGGATGATTCTTCGATTGATGAAAAAAATAAACATTCATAAATAAACAAAACTATAATATAGGTTACTCGTTGATAGAAAAACTCTATTGGTGGTGGTTATTAAAATTGGTTCAATAGATGTTAAATCCGAAATAAACAAGCAATAAAATCTTTTCTCTTTATAATATAAGTATTTTTGTATCTATGTAGGTCCAACAATTAAATAAATGCATAACAACTTACATTTTTAAAAAATAAAAGAAACAAGGAAGGAAATGGTAAAGATGGAATAAATTCTTTGAGGACGTCTTGCAAAACTCACGCTTGGCTGTATAATTTACTCACAGGCGTAAACGACCGGATTCTCTCTTCTAACTAAGGAAGCATAAAATTAATTAAATCAAATGCAAAGTTTATTTCTCGTCAATTGCAGCGATGTGCTGAGCCCGGCACTCGGAATCTTAAATGATTCAAGAGAAGTTCTAGTTAATGTAGGTATGGACGATAATCTTGCGTAATATTAAATTAATTTTAATAAAATGCTCTTATAAATGCGTTAAGCAATACGATGATACGACTGTAAGAGATAAAAATCAATTGCAACTTATAACAGCGCTTGTTCTTATTCTGTAAAATACGAAAAATCTGATAAAATCGAGAAAAATATTTTTTTGGAACGTAAAAAAGTATTTATTACAACACGATTACAGCGTAATATATAAGTAGCCTAATTTACCTTTAAAACTATTTTAACTTTCAAATGTCTACTATACCTTTACATTTACAAAATTTTATTAAAATCTGTTCCGGAGATTTGTGTGTTTAAGACACAATGCGCGGTCTATTCTAAAAAATCTAAAGGTCAGGGATTATAGCACTAAAAACGTCCAAGTGTAACGATTCAGTCAAAGCATGCTTTACAACCATGTAAGCTTACCACAGATGTTGTTCTTTCTCTTAGAAGATTTCACTTTTTTACATTTGTACCATTATTATCTTCAATTCTATATTGCGTCAGTGTTTCAATTTAACACAGGATAGCAGATATAAATCTGGAACAATAAATTCAGAGCAGAACAACATCATTACGTGGAATGAAATGTGTCCCAAGGAGCTCTAGTATACTTCCCTCAAATTATTACACTCCCAGCGGCGGCACTGGGTTTAAATTATCTTGGCGTAATAAAACCTGCCCGAGCGATATATCGTAAGTTCAACAACGACCATTACAGTCAGCAGTGCAGATATTCCTGACAACTTATGACTTTTAGACTGTACAGAAATGCTAAATTTATACGATAACATTGTCTGCTAGTAAAATGCAACTCATAAAATACCTATAAACACAAATTCCTGAATTACAACTATTATATGATGGAAACGCTGTTCAAAATAAACGAGCAATCTTTTTTGCTACGAGGCTAACTTATGAACCTATGAAATTAAACGGAAGTGATACTTATAGCCAGAGGTGCGATTTTTATAGCTATAGGTATAGTTTTGATGACATTGAAAGGAAAAAATAATAATTATCATTGTAAATCACATCATGACAGCTATGGTATTGCGGGGAAGAATATGAAACGAATGACACTTCACTTTTCAAAATAGGTCAAGCCGATTAGGCTACAGAAGGTCACAATGGAAGAGACATACATATGTACATACATATCATTCATTCTGGGCCAGTCGGGTAAAAATGAATACTTATCAATCAGCGAAGTATGTATCGGTGTATTTGGGTTTAATAGCATGGAACTAGAGATCAAACTCTGAGAAAGCGTCCTTTCTGAAATACTTCCTTCTTTGGAAAAAAAACAACTCGAAGTGGCTGGCTGTGTAAAGCGCAGGATTGCATAGGACGCAAGATAGGTCAAAGTGTTCAAAAGATAATAGATACAAGGGACATCTTCCAGACAATACCTTGTGACAGTCCAGACAGTAGACTGTTACAAGATTACTAGGTCGTGAGATTTTACGTGACCACAAAAATCGATTTATATTTCTTAATCTAAAAATACTTTTCTGCAATATTCAGTTTTCAACAGCATCGTATTCTCTTGAAAATCTATTTACAATAGTCTTACTGAACCGAACCCTCTTTATCATTTCTATAAAAAGGCATTCAACATATCTACCACCTGAATAGTGAGATGCTCTAGTTAGACGATTGACTTGGATGCCACTGACAAAAGGTTGCGTCGAGAAAACGGACGGCCGCCCACTGCGTGTCAGCCACAGATGCTAAGACGTCGAGGTAAAACCTGATAAATTAAAAAAGTAGCTTCACTCCTTTTTATTT
>DWTW01001497.1:0-12518 GCA_018246275.1 Papilio slateri
TTCAGAACTTTGTCGTCTATATACCAATTAATGTTGGATGTGAATTCAAACAATTCAAAATTTTGTTTAGGTCTGCCAATAATACTACTAATATTATAAACATCCAAATTTAAGGTTGGTTGGATATTTGTATGTCTTTTGCCTCGTAAATAGCTACGTAAAATATACCTATACTTAATAAACAAATTATTTTTAGGTTTACAATAGATCGATCGGCGCTTTCCGGGCAATAATTCCGCTATAATTTTTAGTAGTACGTACGATAAATATATACCAAATCTGGTACTTACAAGAATTATCGTGAATCAAACTTCATTTTTTTTTGCGCAACTTAACTTCGATGTAAAGCAATATCAATGTCAATTGTAAACGTTTCACAAAGGGAATTCGCTCGTACTCTGCAACGTTGCAAAGACACACGTGTGATCCGCATATTACAACACTGTCGGTGACTAATGCTCAAAAAATATTGAAACCTTGGATTTTAATTCCCATATTAATCATACATGCATATTGATTATTTAAAAAAACAGTAACAAAAAAGAATAAACAAGCTAAGCTTAATATAATGAATTATCATATCTTTCCCTTTCCAAGTATGTCTCAAGTTTACGAAGAGATAGATCCAGCTTTCGCCGAGAAATGCGGCGACATGATGTTGTATTCCACCCAGGTTGGATTTCTCAAAAATCTCGTCGAAGAACTTGTCGCCTTAGCAATTGAAGACAATTGGCTGGAATCATTCGAAACGATCAAGAATGAGAAAAAAGTTGAAGCGGTAATGGGGACTGAAAAGGTACATATTTAATATTATTAGAAAATAGCACAAGAATATACCAACATAGAACTTGCCTCTTATCGAACTTGCGAATTATGGAATTCTATAATTTGACTGCAATTATAAATCACTAACTAGATTTGTATATCGTCACCGTGTAGGTACGAGTACACATTGACTAGCATCCACATTTACCATACCGGAGTTATGTACTACTCTCTTCTTGAAGGATTCAATTCCTATCAGTTTAAAAACCTGTGAAATTCGATTCGTGACTGATATATGTTTCTACTTATTTTTTTCAAAAGCCAAACACAAATCTCCATTAATTTTATGTAGGGTGACATGTTCATTCATCGTTAAAGACAAACGACTATTTATTTATTGCTTGCACAAAAAAAATGTATTTTCAAGGTAAAACAATTTTTAAATCGTAATTATATTCTTATTACTTTACTTTACAGACAACAACTATTCTGCACAAATTAAAAAATTGAACAGAAATAAGTCACTGCTACCTACTAATTTGTTACTGATTAGAGTGCATCCGAGCAATAATTTGCGAATCGAGTATTTTCTTTGTAAAGTAACTTTCTATGCTTAATATGATAAAATATTTTAGTCGATATTTAGAGGAATTCTAGACGATAGTTAGTAGAATTAAGAGAAGAAGAAGTAAGAAATAAAAGAAGATATGATTCTTTTATTTCTCTTCTTTATGCATATCTTATTAATATTCCACAGTTATCCCAATTAATGTAAAACGCGGATAAGCAAGGCTATCTACCTCATGATAATGGTCGCAAAAACATTCTGTGTTGTCAACACAGTACAGTACACAGTAACACACAACTTTCATTCATAATAGCCAAGGCAAAGACAAATATTGTCTTTCTACTGATCCAGGCTATACAATTTATTTTTACTTATTATAGATAATGAACGCTCTAAAGGAAATATTCTCGCGAATACAACCTATCTATCGTGACAAAGATGCAAAGATTTCTCAGGAAAGCCGCAAAGCTGCAGCTGACGCATTGAGAGATGGAGACCTTGAAAAAAGTTTAGGCTTGGCTAGTCAGGCCGTACTGAGGTCACCTATGACAGGTAATGTTATACCGCTAAATCTTCCACCCGATAGCAATATAATATAGTAAGGAAGTAAAAGTACATAAAAAGCAAAATAATAGTAAAGAAGATCCCGAGTATTATCAAGTGTACCTTATTACATTCTGCCCCGAATAAGCATGAACAAAACCAGTCATTTCTACCTTTGTCTACTCAAATGAGTTAAAACGACCGTTACTATATAATAAGCAAGTGCTCTTACTTTAAAATGTATAAAAGCCAAAAATAGTCAAGTCAATTAAAAATAAGTTCTAATTGAGTAAATTATTTATTAATAGACGTTGACGAAGCTGTAGACGGGGGCGTTTCTCTCGCCCAAGCTCTGTGGCTACGGTCCGAAGTACTTATGCGACTTAATAGATACGAAGCAGCCCTTGAAGATTTAAAAATGGCGTTAAAAGAGCGAATACCGGCTCGGATGCGTGCCCAATATTACTGGAGGTTAGGACATTGTTATAAAGGTAAGTCTAATAAAATATAACAAGTGATATAATAAATTAGCCATCATTGCAATTTCAAAGTTAACCAAGGTTATTTTAACATTTCATAAATATTTGTGTCGCAAAAAATGATAATTCTCTAAAAAAAAGTACTCTTATCCAAAGACCACAATACTGAAAACGTTGACCATTTTTAATGTGAGAAAATTGCTACGCATACCCGCCCTTGGGGGACAAGTAAGGATTATGTCGGACTCGCACCGGATAAAACCTCACAAAATTTCTACCGCGCTTGTCGGCGGGGCTACGGGAATGGTTTTTTACACGTCCGCGGCCCCGCCCGGGTCAGCCGCTGAAGTGGATCGCATCCGCATCATTGAAGAAAAACTTTGATATGTACTAAATGGTTAATATTCTAGGGTTGGGAAGTACGGTACTGAACTATATGATAGAAAAGAGCAAAATATAGATAAGAAGGACATTGTAGATGTTTGACCCGACTGCCTTTTTAGGGATTAGTGCAGTACCATAAATTACCAACTTCTTCAACCAATTTTCATTTTTAAGGTGCTGGTGAAGCAACAAAAGCTAAAGTATCTTATGAAATAGCAAGTAGGTTGTTAGCAAACGATGAAAAGGCTAAAATTCAAGTGCAGAAAGATATTGAATCTCTTGACTATTCCATGGTACCGAAGCCTTCTGAAGACCGGAAAGGTAAACCTAAGGGGCACTATTTTTAGAGTAAAGATAAAGAAATTAGTAGAAAATTACGTTACGTTACAACCTCGACGCACCCGGCAAGCGTAGCAATGCCGTGTATAGTTAAAAAAAGTGTTTGGTTGCATATTCTGTTTATTGAAGTCTCTTCAAATATGTCGAAATAATATCAAACCATTGTGCATAAAATTTCATTAGAACCGATAACTTTTTATCTATAGAGCTAATATTAGTTTATTTGCGTCTTTTCAAATATGTCGAAATTATTTACGTTTTTTTTTTCAAATAATTAAAAGCATTGAAAAGTTTCGTTAAAATCGAAAAACATTTTTTTATATAGATTTATTTGGACACAAACCTTTGCGGGCGTCCTAGGAACTCCCTACCAGTTTCCTCACAATCTGATAACATTTTTGATAATACAAACATTGATTTTTATTTAAATACATATAATTAGCCCCCATTCTAACTTAAACTTTAACGTAATAACGCAAGCAAAATATCAGTTCACAATTTGACGATTTGACTTCGACAGTTTATAAACTGTCAAGAAATGACACGTCGAATTGATGATTCGTGATGATGATTCCAGTTTACAATTTCATGACAAATTGTAATATGTCTAGTTCCATTATTAAATGCCGAAGTTCACAAGCGGTCGGTGACATATATATAGTGTTCATTAAACATGTTAGCTATCGGTTTTATGACAGCTTTATTTGTATTAGAAAAACTCACTGCAGCTTGCAGCATTACATATTTATTTGTCACGTTTTCAAGGGTTGGGTAATTTTTTATGTGAACGTCGTCTGATTCCTGTAGTTAACTGTTCTACAGGTGCCCTGCTCACCGGCGGTGCTAACCAGATCATGCCGTCACTATCAAAGTTGCTAGAAATAACAGAGGACAAGACTAAGGTAAATACTCATACTTGATAAAGTTGACAATTTACGTGATTTAGTATCAAAGTAAAAAGATAAAGGTCAAAAAATCGTTATAAATTATTTGTACAGGACGAATTTTAATTTATTAATTTTACTCGCAAAAATGTATTACAACAAACAGGGATATCGAGTTTTTCGACTTTCCATTGTATTTTTTTACTGACAAGTCAAAATTCACTATCTAAATAAAAATAATAGCACATATTCTGTGTAAAAATTATATTTTTTTAATTTCTATTCACAAAACTACATTCAGAATATTATTTTACTTTAACTTTACGTAACTTTAATCTTTAAGTAATTAAACCTATTTAACAGAAGTTAAATAGGTTTGATTACTTAACATTTCGTGTTTACTGTAAATGTTTATGTGTATGCTCTGCAATCTTTAAATTGGACATTTTACACATTAAAGTAATTCCGGGATGACGTTGCTTTATATTTTTTTTCCAACCGGGGTACTAGTAGTTAAGCTGCATCGAAAACCACCAGATTAGCGACAGCGTCCTCTCTTCACGATACAACCACTGCGATCCCCAACCCAGGCGGATTGAGACAAGACAAGAGAGGACGTAGTGGTTGTTGATAGGCTCCAATTCGGTGGCCCACCTCGCTAGCTTTTTATTTACTTACTTTGTTAAAATTATTTTTCTCATTGCTATTTTGTTTTTAATTTTTCTTTATTTAGCCATATGTGAAAACTTACTGGCCGTTTTGTGTTTCAACTATATATTTAAGCATATGTTTATTTATACGGGCACTAGAGAAATGAAGATTATTTGTTTCCTACGCTTTACAGCCTTAACGACTTAAACCATCATTATATAATTTTACACACATATTATCAAAGGGACAAGAATTGACAAAGGGTATCTTTTATTAAAAAAAAACTTTTCGAGGGATAAAAGATACAACCTACTATCGGTTGCCATGGTAATGTATTACATGACAATAACAACTTTTTGACATTGTATCGTACCTTACATGACAACCGATAACAACTTTTTGACATTTACCTATAATTTCTAGTAATTTTATACGCAAAATCAAATTACAAAATTTTCCAGCGATGAAAACAAGAAACGAATGAGTGAATTTACGGGAAACAGCTAGTCTATTCATATTTCTGAGTTTCATCAAAGTCGTGAAACTGAGGCGCCGCAGGCCCCGTGACCGCCCCAACTTGTCCTCCAGTTCTTTCTTTATCTGTTCGTCATCTTTTGCTATAAAAAAACTAACGACATCTGCATAACTCTTCTTATTAAAAACTATTACTACTACATAAATATTGCTACTGCGCTTGAAGGCCTGAAATTAACCCGCAGGCGTTAGGAAAAGAAATCACAATATATTTGAATTTAATTAAATAAGTTTATCATATATTATCAAGAATAAAAGTTATTTAACTAAATAAAGAATTTATTATTGTGTTATTGGTTTCAGGGTCGATTTGCTATCGCTAATAAACCAGTTAAAACTGGGAATATACTTCTGATAGACAAACCTTATGCTGCGTGCCTTTTTCACAAATATTATGGTACACATTGTCAACATTGTTTTCGAAGGTAAACGTGCTTCGTAATAATTTTATTATTATTTTTGTTTATCTTAGGAGCTGCCTCTCTAGTTACTTTATGTTTCTAATGTAATGTGTTTCTATAGGTTGGCAGACTGCGAAGAAGTAGCTCCCGTGTGGTGTCCGAAATGTTCGGGAGTGGCTTTCTGTAGCGCTCGATGCAGAGATATAGCTGTTTCGACTTACCATTCGTACGAATGTCCATTCGTGGGCTTATTTATAGGTAACATTACTCATATAAAATTAAATTGCTGACTTAATGTCTGCTAGTAATTGGAATTACCAAAGAATGTCTTATTGTTTTGGATACATATAAAATATAAAGAAAGAATGAGATTATTTTTCGTTCTGAAACGTTTCAAGAGTATATGGCACGGCCGGAACGGGATACCATTTATCAAAACATAAAAAGGTGTAAAACATAGTTTTTGTCCATGACTTATTTTATGATCCTACGTGTTCAGACAGTCCCATTGCAGGGGATCCTGACCACAGCAATTTACATCCGATTCGACGCATAGACAAGTATTTTTTGTGGTAAAAAATCAAACATTCAATATTTACCAAACGTAGTCTTCCAGATTGGATATTTACTTAAATTCCTATTGTAAGTTTAAGTATTCTGTAAAAATTGCAGAATTTGCAAATTATAGGATAATAACCCAAGTAAAAGGCATAAATTAAATTGCAAAAAATGACAAAAAATAAGATTTTTTAAACATATAGTGTATAAATAATAAAATCTGTGTTTCCACGATTAACAATAATCACATAATCTCAGCGATTAGGCATGCTTAATGTCAGTTCACAATCACTTTGAGGAACGGCCGCCTTCTAACAAGTCAAAAAGTTGTTGTGGGGTGCTCAGTTGGATTGATTGGGTAGCACACGCGCTACGACTGCTATGACTTTAGCCGAGCGTGGACGAGAGTTGTACATTACTTGAAACGAATCACCTAACCGGCCAAGCAAAGGGATGATTACGTCTCAAACAATCCTTTCCGAATAAATCTGAGCATTTAGGTTGCCCCTGATCCAAAATTGAAATCGGTTCTTCGGCCGATCCAAATACCGGGCAATTTCATTATTGTTCACCCACCATATGAATGAACTTCCTGGCAAAATCTTACGTTCTTGGCTTCCAGAGTTCCTCCAAACTCGGATCCGTCTTATATCCGACCTCAGTCCCAAACGAGATTCATTAGAAAAGCACACACAACGCCAGCCTTTTTCCTCCTAATTTCTAGGTTCGCAAACGCATTATTAATGAGCCCGTGCGTGCTATAGGTGGGACTCTCAACGGCTTTCGGGAACGCAGAGCCACTTCACGTAAACGATTTCGTATGTTTTAAACGCTTATTAAGAAGCCTGAAGAGCTGTGGAATCTCGTAACTAACATCATGCTGGTGATGCTATAACTCCGTCTGGCAGTATTTTGTTATGTACCGGTCCTGTTTGCGAGTGGATGCGAGATCGTTCTTCCTGTCGATGCTCGCGATGCATTAGAGTGTCCAGAGGCAGCTTAGGTACAACGCTCTGCGTAGTGCCAAGAGCTATAGCCAGTACGGTGCCTGGAACCATTATTGTCTTTTTTTTTCATTTTTAGTGACGCCGTTTAATTGGGTTAATTTCCCATACTTTGTTAAATATAGGAATTAAAATAAAAGGCCAATCTGGAGTACTAAATTTGGTAAATATTGATTGTATAATAACTTGAGGGGATTAAATTAATTTTGTTGTAAATTAATTTTTGTAATTGCTTTAGTTAATTTAAAGACGCTTATGATGTGTGTAGTATCCATAACATTTCCTTACGAATGTACCTTAACTTTAAGGATCAGGCATGTCGGTGCTCAGTCATATAGCATTACGAATGGTTACCCAAGTTGGTCTCAAAACAAGTCTCGCCATTTCTTCTAAGTATTGTTCCGGCGAAGAAGTTGCCGAAAATGGCGTTAAAACAAATCCCAGAAAATCCAAAACAAGGAATCGAAAAGAAAGATTGACACGGTCTAGGATGGGTCTGGGTATCATCACAGGTGAAGATACTAAGGAAGTGAAAAATAATTTAGAAGACAAACAAGATGAATCATTGAGCAGCGCAGATCAAGTGTACACACTTTGTACTCATTCGGGAGAAAGAAACGGAGACGATTATTTCAAAAGAATTGTGATAGCAATGTTTCTTACTGAATGTTTAAAAAGAAGTGGCTTCTTTAAGGATAACGAAAATGGACAGCCAGATTCATGTAAGTTAGAATTGGATCAGTCTTACAGGAGGGTAGTTCGTTTTTTTATATATAAACTGACAGAAACAGAAGTCATTTTTGAGAAACACTGATTCTGCGTTGTGCCAAATCAAATTTTGTCTTATTATATATCTCTAACTGGTTGTGGCCTAATAATCTCACTACACAATATACTGTTCACACTACAAGTTTATTTATAACAATCACTCAAGGCTCGGCCTCAAGAGGTGTTGTCACGATAGTTGACAGGAGCTAAGTGAACCTCCTCCTCTTGACAAGCGTTGAAATAGATTCTTTTGTCTGAAGTCAGCGAGACAACTTTATGCTTTGGTTTTATGCATTTTCGGTTAACCGGAAATGTGAGCGAGTGAGAAATGTATATATATTTATTTATTTTATTTTGCAGGTGAGTTATCTATCTGCAAGCTCATAATTAACAATCTACAACTCCTTCAGTTCAACGCCCATGAGATCTACGAAACAATCCGAGGTGAACATATGTTTACTGGCTCGAAACCTGTGTATATAGCAGTCGGCATATATCCCACAGGTGCTTTGTTCAATCACGAATGCAGTCCTGCGGTGGCAAGGTAATAACGGAAATTCTTCTTATTATTTTTAATTTAATTTAATATAAGTGGGATCCTATATACATTTAAATCTATTTACGAATTCCAATATAATTTACTATACTTAATTAACAGTGTGTAGTAAAATATATTCAACTGCTCGGACAACAGGCAAAGTGTAAGAACACTACCTAAAATTTGTTCGTTGAATGTCTGATGCTCGGACGAATCTAACAAGTTTTCTTTTCAAGTGTTATGTGCCGTTAATGTATCCCAATTAAGCGAACTATTCGGTTGGCAGTCAAGATATTTCAAATTTAAACTTTAAGTTTTCAACAGTAGATAATTCATAAAGAAAACTGACTTCATAGCGGTCACAGTTCAGTTCACCTAATATTATGACAAAATATATTACAGTATAAACATATTACATATATTACAGGTGTGAAAATATGTAGTACAGGTCTCTCAATAGCTCCAAATGTTTTCTAGTATTTCTAATCAGGCTAACAGTGTACGCCCGTTCCTCAATTCTGTATATGCATCTGGCAAGACACAGCTCAAATAGCGTAGGTTTCAATCATACGAAGGTTAGTTTGAATTAATGTAAAGAATTTTCTTTTGTAACAGTGTAATAGAAGGCAATAATGAAAATATTTTATTTATAGAAAATAAACTCTGAGATTTCGGTTTATTAATAATGTTATTTGCGTCACGAGTTTGTGACAAAAATAGCTCAGCGTATTTATAAACTAACAAATGAAGTCACATTAAAGGTAAAATTAAATCGACTATATCGTAGAAGTTAAAAAATATTGGCATTTGATATTTATATTAGAATTTTTCTAACAATTTTTGAGTTGAAGCTTTGTCTTAATATATTCCTGTTTCTGCAGTCACATATTTATGTGCAATCATTACTGAGTCTGATTTCAATTAAACCGTGAGTGCAAGGTTCACATTATACATATAATATGTTCCAAGGTCCAAGACGTCGTTGCTAAGCAGAGACGTAAATAATTCCTTGCCGATGGGCATTGCGATGCTTGCGATGAGATGTCATAGGTTCATATCATAAAAATTCTGTTATGGTATTTACAAAACGAAAGCTCGCCGAGTTATTCTACTAATTAGCGAGAAACGTTCAGATAATGCGAAATACAACGTGAGTCCAACAATTCTAAATCGAGACTCATATAAAGAAAATATGTCAATAACTCGTTCCAGGTACTTTGATGGTTCTAAAATTATTCTTCAAGCTATCCGACCGCTTGCACCAGGAGATATGGTTTCCGAGAATTATGGACCCAATTTTTTGATACGTAACCTCCAAGAGCGGCAAAAATCTCTCGCTTGCAGATACTGGTTCAAATGTGACTGCCCCGCTTGCAAGGAGGACTGGCCAATACTTAAACAGATGAAATTTAATGATCCAATCTTAAGGTAGCTTAATTTTTATCTTTAATCATACATATAGCAAATCCAATTATATATAGTTCAAATATTATTATTATATATGTTGCGAATGCCTTCAGTAATATCTACCAGCGGTACAGACGGAAATATAATAGGAATATATATTTATTTACAAAAAATACATTTGACTTCATGCTTGTTCTAACCAAACAGCAACGTAAAGACAAATAAACTGCTAATTTACGTTTAATCAAGAAATGATGGAGTATCAAATATATATAGCCTGCCTTTCCCGCTCACTATCATATCAAACAATAACATGAACCCTTCTGCATTTGTTCCGACTGACCAGACACTTTTATATGTTCCAGATGTCCAAACATATCGTGTACCTGGAAGTTTAGACCGAATCCAGAAAGTGTACTTGAAAAATGTCCAAAATGTTCTGTTCCTATAGAAAAGGACTTAATAAAAGTGTATTTAGAAACGGTTGAAAAGTGTCTGGAGGAATACGAGGTAAGAAATTATAATAATTACTCGTATCAGTATAATACATTTGCAACTGATTTCACACTTAGATTAGGTCGGCAAGGAGAGTTTGTCATAATGTACCCACTTTTTCTATTTCGATGTAGAAAAACTTAAAAAAACTAAATTACAACTTATTATATAAAGTGTTCTTTATCTACATTTCGACTATCTCGGAAATGGCGGAAATAAAAGTAGATCCAAGAAAAAAAAATGGCTTTGAATATAGAGACGATTACTGAAATATCAGTGGGTAATGAGTGGGTAGCCGTGTTTTGGAGCATCCTGTTAATTTCTAAACAAGGGTTTCTTCCACAAAACGATCTAGATTATTGGTACAAATACATGGTTGAATAATGAATAAAAGCTAAAATCTCTAAAGGTAAAAATAGATCAGATAGAACATTTTATTACGCATGCAATAGTATAATTACATTATTAAGCTTAAAAAATACAAAACGCTGTTAAACAAAATGTTTTTGTCACTCAGAACTTTTTTTAATATCGAATTTTGAACTTTAAAGAATTACCACGTATCTAGGTATATTCAACGTCTTAATGTTTATTCTCTTTGAGTGCACCTGATACTCGTAACCATTCAGCTACACCGACCTAACAAGGTAAACTTCGAACCTTGAATAATTAACAAGCACTGTTTGAATAGTGTTCATTAGAAACCAATCACTACTGTTATTCGAAAGTTATTTAACCGTATATTGAATAATTAAATTATAACTTTATTTTGTGTTTCTTTGCGATTATTTCATTTTTCAGTTTATCATCGGCTTAGATAATAGAGATTATAATATAATATAGATAACGAATAATCATAAAGATGGTCAATTCTCTGATATTTTTTTTTCTAGAATAAGAAATATGGAACTTTGCAAATTGACAGTGCTATTTCGTGGAAATAAAAAAATGTAATAGAGTTAGGACGTGTTACGTATGCAGTGAAAAGATTACACATTCCATACTGAGCCTTATTCAACGATTTAAAATCATAGAGCTAATATATAACAAACGATAAGATATACAATCGTATATATAAATTAAAATTCATTTCATTTCGTCGCATGTTAATTTCACGGTGTGCAATTGTAAAGAAAGTAAGAAGCAAGTGAGTGCAAAAACAAGCAAATCTCTACTCACCATAATCTGCAGCTTTATCATTGATTTATAAATTGTTTGACCAATTAGACACCCCATCGTTTAGTTTCAATAATATTTAGATGCTGGTAATTATATAATGTTGCCTTTGCAATTGCTGCACAGCCCATTAACGCTCCAATATGACACCGCATTGCAACTATAATGGCTAAATCGCATTCGCCTTACCGGGACTATAATCCCTCTCCCATTTGACTTCGTACTTGATGCTATTATTGGATTAAGCGGTGGGTACAATGGAATAAATAATGCAAACGCAGAACAACGATCTTGTAACTCAGTAGTTGCGAGCTGAAGACAGTTTGCCGGAACATATTATTAACTTAGAAGTTTACAAAGCAAATGACGATGAGTGATAGTGACCTATATTAATTGGAAGATAAAAACTAGATGAAAACCTTTTGAAAGTTCGTATACTTAAAATAGCTGAAAATTACACTTGTTATATTTTACGGACTTTTCAATAGATACTAGAAAATCCCTTAATACGACTTGACTTTGTTATTTTGTAAAGCATATATTTTGATATCTCTTACATAAAGACAAAAAGTTTTGAACTAATCTGTATTTACTCACACTTGTAAAATCTAAAGATAATAAATCAAATGACGAAATATCTTATTCCCAACCCCCCTCAGTCTTCTTATCCTTTTCCTAAATAATGGTTCTCACCGTATTTGTAAATATTCTAATAAGAATCCCTAATGCGATAGTTGCATAGTTGATAGGTCAAAGGTGTATTATCTCTTGAATTTGTAAATTTTCATTCATAGCTTTTTTTACTCTACACAACCATTTAACAGTGGTAGAGTCCCCCGCAGCATTAGCTGCTGCACGGATTCGTCTGATGAGTGTGTGTGCTGGAGGCCCCCGCGGCGGGCGGGGGGGGGGGGGGGGGGGGGGGGGGGGGGGGGGGGTGGGCGGGGGGGGGGGGGGGGGGGGGGGGGGGGGGGGGGGCGGGGGTGGGGGGGGGGGCGGGGGGGGGGGGGGGGGGGGGGGGGGG